>JAGSMP010000884.1:0-102495 GCA_029286625.1 Parnassius orleans | reverse complement strand
CTATCGGAGGCAGAACCAGCCATGGTTTGGTCGTTCCTGTAAAGTTGCATCACGCTATGTTAGGAGTATTACCGCCTGGGCTGACGCATCAACGTCCCGGACAAACACTAGCGCTCTTAAAAAGAAGTACATTCCGCCTCCAGGTCCTTTCAGTGTCATTGGGCAAAGTCAGAGAAGATCGCAGAATTGGCGAGAAACTAGTTCGCCTCCACGGGAACAATGCATTCTGTCTCTCGCCAAGGCTGTCCAAGGAACTTGTCAGCCATCTCTGCTATCTCTGCACAGGGTGGACGCACTTCACACACACGCTGCCTCGTGTTGCCTCGCGCTGTGGAATTTACACATGTCAGCGTTGCCAACATGTGTGGAATTCCCCAAATTGCGGGGAATATAAAGTTGGTTGGGGATTGGTATTATGCGGGGAAAATGCGGGGATTTTGCAAATCAATAGCCAGGGCCATGTCAGAACCTTTTTTCAAGAAATCTAAATACTTATCTTAACATTTTGTTACGTTACTTATGAAAATCGAATGACTCCCTTTTTTTAATTATCTTCATTGCACCACATTTAATTTTTGGATTTATTTCGGTAACTTTTGTGTATCATTTAATGCTTTTCATTTCTTTATTTTTAATTTTAAAGAAAAAAATTGTTAGTTAAAAACTTAAATCTTATAAAATTAGTTGAAAATTGTTTCATTTCTTACAATGAAATTGAGGGAAATTTGTGGGGAATCTGTTGAAGTTTTGTCCTTGAATTGGGGAATTTGACAAATTAGTGTTGGCAACGCTGCCATGTTGCACCGAAATTTACCTACTAACATTTGTTTGCCGGCGACATAAGAATTAGAGGCGGCAATCACTATAAAACTTGCAAGTAATTTTTAATAATTTTGACGTACCTCTTTTTAAATTCAAAGTATTGGTCGGATTAAATACGGAAAGTCAATTAAAATAAAGTAAAAGTATTATTTTTTACATTAATTCTGATAGATTAATTAACTGTCGATCATAATTGCAATTGATTTTAACTATTAAATTATTCAGTACCATTTCATTTTTCTATTTTCTTATACAAAATCAAAGATAACGATGAAATAGTGTTTATAATTGTGTGAGTACTGAGTACTCAATTAGGTACGTTTATTAATTTCAATAATTTTTGTTGTAAAGAACTGCTTGTTGCGTCAGGGTACAATTGGCGATGTCGTTACGGTTTAACGGTCTGTGGAGTCCTCACTCCTCAGTGCTTCAAGGACGTTACCTCGTTATTACTTGTTATTTATTACTTAATGATATTATTCTTGTTGTTACGTTTTGTGTTTTTTGTTTTGTTTTAATAATGCCTAACGCGTAGGTACGTTTATAGTGCTCGTGAATACGGCAACATGTTAATGTGCCTTGGAAAATCTCATAAGGCCACGGAGGATCGGTAGCTGTTTCATACCTAATTTTTAAATAACTTAGTACTGAACTGATCTGAATAGGTACATAACTGAATACATCAGAATAATAAACATACCTACACAATGGATAAAAAAACATGTTTCTAACCTTGTTAATATTTTATTTAAGTATTTTTTTCATTAGCGGGAAATCGAACCAGTTATTTGGTTTATTTAACCTGTGAATTCGAATTAAAGTGGCTACGTGGAGACAAGCACAGTGACAAAATAGTAGGTTAAGTAGATAAGTTAGGTATTTAGACAAGTGTTGTAAATTATTAGGTATTGTGGTACCATCGCTAGTCGCGGGCCGCGCGAATTCGGCGTTCGCGCATACATTGAATCATCTGATTGTAATTCAGTAATTCCACTACTGGTTTTATGTTTCCGTCATGTTAGCTGTACTAACATGACAGAGTATGAATAAATCTAATAAAACCTTATGAAAAGATGTTTTTTTTTTCATCATTAGTACTGTCGTCTGTCTTCGTTTTCGGGAGCGTTTCAAAAATACCCTGTATATTTGCGTATAATACCATATATTCCGTCATAAGACAGAAAAACATATAGAAGACATAAGTCCACAGCCGCTTCAGCAGAAACGTCATCTGTCATCAAAGCTTTCCAATCAGTATCTAATATTACTTTATTAATCAACACGTAGTCCGCACTTTCAAAACAGTAACGTGTGTATTTAGTTAACTTTGTGCTACTCTTACTGACACTGCATTAGGTCCATAAACATCACAAATTTTTTTCGCGGCTTGAGTCGCATTTTTCCCTTGTTTGTGATAAAACTTCAAAATGTATCGAATTTCTTTGTTAGATTCACTCATTTTGGCGGACAGAAAAACGATTGAAAAATGGCGGGAAAGTGTTTTTTACTTTTTATTTTTCTTTGTCTTAATGTCCTTTAAGTATTGATATTAAAACTAGCCAGATACAAACAGTAAAACCAAAGAGATTTTTCTTCAATTTTATACAAACAAAATACGAAGAAACTTTTTCCTCCACCTAATATTATTAGTAGTAGAGATCCGAATCGATGGATCTAATATTCGGGTAGAATCTACTAGTTAGTATGTGGATCTAATATTATTAGCTAGTTAAGTTTGTGAAGACGGCTAAATGAAGATGGATGAAGCTTTTCTCATATTAACATTTCATCTTGGATTTTTTAAAATTATTATAATTATTATAAGGCTTGACTTCAATCCCACCTCTTTACAATTAATAAATAACCTAAATTTTATCATCACAAAAAATGATCAGTGTTTTGTTCTCTTAGCGCTGCATTCTATTTTATATTATTATTTCTCATCAAACAAAAGAGTTTTGAGGATTTGAGAGGTTCACATAATGATTTCTTATCATTGAATAGTTAGAAATTCACTCGAAGTTTTGAGCTAGATTACGAGGTAGCATGCTAAATCTATTTTATTTAAAA
Organism: Parnassius orleans; assembly: GCA_029286625.1. Classification (NCBI taxonomy): domain Eukaryota; kingdom Metazoa; phylum Arthropoda; class Insecta; order Lepidoptera; family Papilionidae; genus Parnassius; species Parnassius orleans. The sequence continues at coordinate 99,603 of JAGSMP010000884.1, read as the reverse complement.
TCGACCAGACGGATATTATCATATTTTGTATACACCTATAGAAGAATGAATAAAACCAAAAACAGTACTTTGTAAATATTTTTATTTCTGTAAGGGAATTTCTAAGTGCCATAGGTAGCTTAATTGCGTTTTTTGCCTTTAATTTTATTAATTTTATTTTTGAATGATAGATGAAGAGATGCTTCCCCTACTCGTGTTTTATCAGAATCAGTCAAGTGAAATTGAAACTTTATTAAGCCCTTTTCAAATGGAAAGACATTGGGAAAGTCGTCCAAATGTACTGTGAAATTCTTAAAGGAGTATAATTTTCCCTGCAAAAAATATACAAGTGAGCTACCATCGTCAACATACAAATTCTATAATGCCTATCTAATAAGGTGTTGAGAATCCATCACCCCATTTCAGAGAAAAGGAAATGTCAAAATAATCTAATGAGTATAGATATAGATAGATAGATATAGATGGCGATAAAACCAACTCATTTACGCCAGACGTAAAATACCTAAACCGGCGTTTGGCAGCAGCATCAGAGGTGCTTCTGCAATAATTCTTTACGGCACTTAGATACAAAAATACTAAATTAGAATCATAGTACGTGTAATATAACCATTATATTATAATTATATTACACATACTTTAGACGCGAATTACTTATTTAGTAGTCGAATAACGGTCGATTTTTTTTTTATATTTGTTGAATAATAAAAAAGGAAAAGAAATATAGTCAAGATGCGTAATTAATTTTGTTTCGAGATGAATTAAGTAAAGGTCAAAGACAGTTAAATGCATCATCATGATCATTACAGCCCTTCACAAGTCCACTGCTGAACATAGGCCGAGCCCAAGGAATGCCACAAATCACGGTCCCGAGCCACTTGCATCCATCGACTTCCTGCATGTCTTACCAAGTAATCACTACATCTAGTAGGGGACGGCCTACACTTACAAGACTGCCACTCGAGAACCTTGCTTCCCCATCGGTCGTCGGTACTGCAAGCTATATGGCCGGCCCATTGCCACTTCAGCTTACCACAGTTAAGCCATGTCGGTTACTCTGGTTCTACTACGGATATCCTCATTTCTAAGTTTAACACGCAGAGACACCCCGAACATAGCCCTCTCCATAGCTCGCTGTGCAAACTTGAGCTTTCTCGTACGGTTAGTAGTGAAGGACCACGTCTCATATCCAAAAATCATCACTGGCAACACGCACTGGTTGTATAATCTTGTTTTGAAATTTTGAGGTATACCTGACAAGAAGATGTGTCGTAATCTCGAATCGAACACTGCCCAGCCGAGTGTAATCCGTCGATTGACCTCTTGGTCGAAGTTGGACTTACCTAATCGGACTATTTGTCCCAGGTGAACATACTCGTCAACAACTTCGAGCGTAGTGCTCCCAACAACTACCGGCATAGATCTGACATAAACGTTACACGTGACCTTTGTTTTATCCATGTTCATCTTAAGACCTATGCGTTGGGAAGCACTATTGAGGTCATTGAGCATAGTGCTTGGGTCATCCAGTGATTCTGCCATAAGGACTATATCGTCGGCAAATCAAAAGTTAGTGATGTACTCGCCATTGATGTTAATACCGTATCCTTTCCAGTCCAGTAGCTCGAAAACGTCTCCCAATGCAGCGGTGAAGAGTTTCGGGGATATTAAGTCACCCTGTCTTACACCTCTCTGTAGTTGGATAGGTTTCGTACTCTGGTTCTGTACTCGAATAGCCATCGTTGCCCTACCGTGCATACACTTTAGCACTTCGATATACCAACAGTCAATTTGGCACCGCTCAAGGGACTGTAGGACCACCCAAATTTTGATGGAACCAAAGGCTTTCGGTAAATAACACAAGATTGTACTCTTGTCTTATTTACCGAAGGGTATGTAAGTGGCCTATAGTTCTTCAACAGAGCGTTATCGCCTTTCTTGAAGAACAAGATCACCGCACTTCTGCTCCACTTCTCCGGAGTAGTACCACAATAAGGACGGAATTTAAAAGCTCCTGGAGGACTTCAGTACTGGTTTTCCACCCGCTTTCAGAAGGTCGGCTGTAGTTACATCCTCGCCCAGAGCCTTGCCGTTTTTAAAGTGCTGGAGAGCCATTCTGATCTCGTTTCGACTTTTCGTTTACGTCTCGTCCGGGATATCATCGGAATAGTCTCGAATGAGACTTGTTGTTGGATCTTTACTCACACTTGCGTGTGGCTCCAACAATGAGGTGTACAGCTGTCCGTAGAACCTCTCAATCTCACTCAAAATCTCAGACACGAAAACTATGCTACTACATTTAGTCTTCAGCTTTGACAGTTGGCTCTTTATGGCAGACGGATCTTTGGCAAAGACTTTGGAGCCTTGGTATCACTCGATCGCTTCTTCAATACGAGCAGTATTGAAGTTGCGTAAGTCCAGCACACATTTGAATATATGTCTGTACAGTTGCCTGTATATAGTTGCATATTTGCTGAAGACTGCAGCTTCATTTCCCGTCTAACAGCCATGATATTAAGAGTGCGGTCAGAAAGACTTTGGGTTCTTCTGCGATGGGTCTTGCAGAACTTAGCTTAGACCACGTAGATAGTTATCATTCATATCGTGCAGTCTTCTATGCACTGAAACGATTTTGTAACTCGAGCTAAAAGTTTTCAAGGCTTTGATTTTGATTAGACGTGACGTCTCCAACTTAACTTAAAGACCTCTCACCTTTCGGTGATGGCTGCCAGTTTTCACCCTCGCGATCACTGAGACATCACTAAATAATTGCCGTCTTGTCGTCATAATGAAGGCAATCTCATATTTTGTAGAACCGTCGGGGCGCAACCAGGTCCACTTTCTGTGAGAGTCCCACTTTGTTAATAAACTCGGTGCGGTACACTGGTGGCTCCTTGGGTTCCGTTGCCGTATTCAGAATTTTCTTACCTTCAGGTCACCGTTCTCTCTTATGCCTAGTTTTGCGTTGAAGTCTCCCATTAACGCCGTATCCTCATACATTTCCTCCACCTTTTCAGTACCAAGGTTGATGCGTAAACCTGTATGACCTTCAACGAATACCGTTTGTTGATTCTGAGTATAAGGTACGCAACACTCATTGACACACTCTAAATATTTATAACGTTGATAACGAGAGAACTCCTTGGGATAGAGACCCTCCAGGTGATAGAACAAGTTGCCGGATTCGAGGATTACAGTGCCCTACCCCTCTCTCAGACAATCCTAAATTATCCCAGTGCAACTTTTCTATATCTTCTTCTCGTCATGTTGCCAGATCAAATCGTCTTAGGTGGCAACCGAACCTCCACCGGAGATTCTTAGCACCCTCTGTTCTGGACCACCGGGGGCTGAGGGCCGCTTTTTGTAACTCTCGCCATTGTTTAATATTTAGTTGCCATAGTTGCCACGCTTGGCATGCGGCTTGACAAAAGTAGTTTTTTATTGTTATTTTGCTGTTATCAGAAAAATGCTGCTGCCTTTCTTCTGCCTCAGTTTCCCTCTGTCACCTCTTAGGACACAAATGGGAAGATATGGGGTAGTGAATATTTTTACATTGCCACTATACGGCTTAAATTCATTGTGCAAAATGAATATTATTTTATAATTTGGACGTGTAAATGTTTCCTACATGTTAAATAACGTGTCGTTATGATAGTGACCTTTTTAAGTATCATTTTTAGAAAGCTTTTCGAAAGGCAATCTCGTAGGCCCCCTTTTAGAAAAAGTGAGCACCTGGTAAGAGATACCGGAATTCGATGGATTCAGGGACTCAGGACCATGCTATGTTGCATTCCTTGGGTGAGGCCTATGTTCAGCAGTGGACTTGTGATTGGCTGTAATGATGATTATGATGATGATGATGATGATAATGCTGATGTACTTGTTTAAAATAGGCAGCAATAACCTTATGCTTTTAAAATTCAGTTTAAAAATTAAAATTCTTACTGGTATTATCGGACATTCTAATCCACCTTGTTTTGTAAACTCCACTCCAAACAGCGGGTCCTTAAGAGAATCGCATAAATTGTCATTAAACTCTATGAAGCTGCGCTCGTACCGGTAGCTTACAAATTCGTAAAACAGCGCATGTATCTGTAATTAAACGGAACATAGCGGTAAAATAGCGCGAGATACTAAATAGTATTTTTTAGTTCACAGTCGCTCAGAGCTATACACAGATAAATAGTTTTGACTTTGACTTTGACTACCCTCACCTTTGTAAGGCTGCCCATTTACCAGATTGTGAAATTTGGATTTAGTGTTTTTGAATTAACTTTCGCTATAAGTTAGTCGTCAGAAGAAAAATGACGAATATTTAAATATACATATAACTTCGCCTGCTCAGATTAGATGAGTAAATCATCCATTAAATCGCATTTTATTTTATTAAAAAGGCTAAGTTTACTATTAGGGCAGTATTGTTGTATTTTTTTAATAATTGGACATGTTAAGAGCGTACGTACAGCCGGCCGAGTTATCTTATCGACTGATTCGGACTGAAAACCACTGTCGTCACTGAATCTGGTCTATTTCGCAGTTTTCTTCGTTACTCTGTAGTACTTTTTTTATATTTGGTGTTGCATGCTTAAACTGTACATAGAGCCTTAGTGTGATGGCGGAAGATAGTGTACTACCCCATATCATCCTGTGGATATTGAAAAAAACGACCGTAATAGGAAATAGGCAGTGGCAACTATGGCAAATATATATCCCATAAGCAAACAGTGGGGGAGGGTTTAGAAGTGGATTTGCCACGCGCTGCTTCGCTCTACAACGTTTTAATAAAGTGTAAGCAGGGTGTTCCAATTACGTACAATTAATTATTTTCTCTGAATGTTTTCTAGGTTAATTTCCCGTTTTATTTTGTAGTGTAATCTGTTCAGTAGTGTAGGCACAAGACAATCCTGTCTTCAGTTTTGACAAATTTAGTTAACATCCGCTTGTTTCAACTTAAAATATACACATATTGCATACCAACCATTAAATTGGTGGAGAACGGGTATTTGGATATAAATTCATAATTAATGTAGTAGTCGCCTTTTCTCTCGTATCGCGACACGTTTACGAAGGCATATTGTACGTATTTTTCGTTTAAGTACGTAATTCGGATTCTTTCAAAAATCACCTTCAGGCTCTGAAAAAATTATGTTATTAGCTTATTCTTGTATAATACCTAGACAAAATCTTAATAAAAACCCGTCGATTGACTTCTTTGAACGTCTTCAACAAGTGTAAGTAGATTATAACAGCTCTCAAAGGCGTTATTTAATGATCTTCAACAACACCCATATTACTTAGATATGTGTTAGCCGTTCGAAGCGTGCTCCGCTGGAGCTACGCACGCTACCAACCATGGCGTTGAGACCATACAAACGTATTCCTGTTTTCTCGCTGGAATGACACTAAAGCATTTTTTTCTTCTATAAATAAAATATTTTGAAAATACTAGAAACCTTCTTAAACTACTAAAACTGCTCATTTATATCGCTTTTATCAGACATACAGCAAATTTAACAAGAAAAAAAAACGTGTGTGTGTACGTATGTACGCACGTAAGAAGTTATACTTCTTTAGCGTAACAAAACAAAAATAACTAAAAAATTATATAATATGATCCTAGTGACAATTTATTGACGGCTCCGTGGCGCAGTGGCTTAGCAATGAGTTGCAGCATTAGCGCTAAGGGCCGCGGGTTCGAATCCCGCACGGAACAAGTATTTGTATGGCCTACAAATAATTGTTCCGGGTCTGGATGTTTGTCCTCGTGCAATTTATGTTTGTAAACTGCCTCCACGATACAGGAGAAAATCCTAGTGTGGGGGTAACGTTACGATACCGCGGAGAACAGCTAGTTCAGTATAAAGTATTTCCTATTATATCGGCCTCCCCTGTATGCGGTGCTTTAATAATGGCTAATATAACATTATAATGTTGAAATAAAGAATTAAAAAATTACAAATTTATTATGAAATAAATAAAATTAATTATATTGAATAAAATTATCATATCCAAACCATTCTTAACCATCTACGATTTCATATCTTACCGATTTATATTAAATTAGTCTATTTTATGGACCACCTGGAAAGTCAATAAATTTTTGTTTCCTTGTTCGATAAAATTATTTTATCTATAGAATTTATTCTATAGGTAAAATCATTTTACCGAACAAAAATTGATTGACTTCAGTAGACGTTGCTAATACAAAGCAATTTTAGTCGAAGAAAATATTCTTTTGAAAATAAGTTGTAACATTTATTTGCTATAAAATTAAACTTTATGTTACATTTTGTGCAGCACTTGTGGTTATAAATTATCAAATTAAATAAATTATTTGCTGTGAAATGTTTTGTTTTATATTTCATTTCATTTGAAAGTTTCACTTCACCGCATGTGAACTGCAGACATGTTTATTTTATTATTTGAATCTGCAACCCACTTATCTCTTAAAACCAGGTTTGAGATTTTATATTTGTGGATTATATGATAAAAGACACAAAAGAACAGAAAAAAAATGATAGAATTATCTGATGATTCCGAGACAAATATGAAAATTCTTCATAACTGCCAGGAAAGTCAGAACTTTACTAATATATTAGACAGAAGACTAGATTAAATGTTGTGAGAGACGAGAATGGATGTAATCTGAAAGATGAATTGGAGTTTCAAGATATGTAAGCAATTCTTTGAAAGCGTCTCCAAATTTGAGGAGGCATCTGAAGTTAATGAACCAGAAACTCCGAAAGCAAAGAAAGAAAGAAGAGAGATAAGTATGGGTGAAATAATGGGCGCAATGGAAAGCTTGAAAGCAGGTAAAGCACCTGGGTATGACAGGACGAGAAATCTGTGGTTTACAAGGAGATGTTGCGACCAGGATTAAGAAAGGAATGCTTCAGAGGTTTTGACACGTATAAAGAATGTAGGTGTAAAGAATGACAAAGATGTTGCAGAAAAGATGCTGCAGATATGAGTGACAGCCGGCAGGGGACCAAAATGGAGATATTTTGAAGATGGGCCAAATTAAGAGTATCCTTAACCAACTGAAATGTATGCGTATTATATATCAAATGGTTGTGAAAAAGCGAGAAAGGTGTGTCAGGATAATGCCCAATGGAAGGCCATAGTCATTGCCTAACCCTCTGGGTGACAGATGTGAGATTTTATGTTTTATGTCTAAGGAGCGAATTTATTCTTTTTGCCCATTTACATTTAGATGTAGTTGCTGCAAAATTCAACTAAAAAAGAAGACGAAGAAGTTGACTTTTAAAGTGGATCTGTGTTTAATTCAATTTATTTGTAGTAACTATGAGAAAGTAAACATCTTTACTTTCTCATAGTTACTACAAATAAATTATTTGCACATATAAAACTCATTCTTAACACGATGTGGCTTTGATCTTTTTTGCGTAATTATAACCAATTCGTAGCTGAACAATAGAACATTTGCAATACTTTTGGCAGTACTTAATTTACTTAAAAGAGTTTTAAAACGTTAAAAATTAAAAGAAATCTTACGGCAGTCAAACCCGCACATTAAAATAATAATGCACACTTTCTAAGCCATGCCATATTGTCTGAACTATGAATATCAATCGAATGTCCCGTGTCTATTCGTTATGCACAATAACGATGCAAGATTTTAATAAAAAACTATTTTGATGTGTCGTGATGCCGGATATTATATTAATTACATAGATGTAAAAGTGATATGAACGAAATTGTTTAGAGCTCAACAATGAATAAACTAATATGTCTAAAATATCTATTTATATAAATAAAATTATTTTTTGTTACATAGTGAATAAAACGGATTTTCTTAAATTTAATGACGTGCCTTTAATTTATAGCCAATTTGGACATATATGGCAACTTAAGATAATCCATCACCGCATTTGTCGTAAGAGGCGACAATGAGAAATGCCAGAAAAATCTAGAGGCTTTCGATATATAGCGGTGTATTTATCTCGTTTACGTTTTCGAAGCAAATTGCCCAAGAACAGGAGAAGCCAATATTCAGTGGTGGAGCTCAGCAAGTTAAAAAAAGAATATATTTATTTTTATACTCTCTCATACTCGATATGTAGACACGATACAATCTGTAAATATATTTTTTATTATTTTCAGTGTTCTCGTTTCATCTAAACAGAAAACATAATAATTTTTTGTTACACAAAAGAAAATATGCAAATATTAAGAATATCTGGTACCGATATTAATGTCTTGCAATTAATCAAACTTGCATTAACTAATTAGATGTCCATAAATTAGCTAACCCATTGGAAAATAGTTGATCTTTTTAAAATTTACGGTTGACTTGATGATAAATGGCTACTGCAGCCTAAAGACACCTACAACCTTCAAACAAAGAAAGCTACAGATGCGTTGCTACCACTGCAGACCAAGACGGAATGCCTCTCAGCCAGAAATTATACTGGCTCTCTATATCCTTCAGACCAGATCACACTAGTGCAGGCACTGCAGTTTGGCGGTAGATATAAGTAAAAGACTTGTATCTATCCAGACGGACACATAGGCAGAAAAGGAGTCTTACCAACTAGTAAAAACCTGCTGTGATTAAAGTTGTCTATAGCGTAGGCTTAAAATTTTAAGCCGTCCCTTTACCTTTGTGATGTTGATGATATCACTTTTCACGGGGCTGTTTAGTGGGTATTTAGTGAAATTAGGTACTTACTGAAATTAGTAGTAAAATATGGATTTTATTAATAGTATCGACATAGCTCGAGAACAGTTTTGGAAACATTCATAAAACAAAATACACATGTGTTTTATTTTATAAAATAAAAATATAAAAATTAGATTTTCAGAACAAAGCATGGTGGCATGGTACATTACAAGTACAAAAGTATACGATCCATTCACTTGTTAATACATCAGCACACCCCGGGTGATACCGGTCATCACCGCAAGCAATCCAAATTGTCTGTTATATTGCTGAAATATAGGTGCTATACAAGACCGAATTATCTGGCTCACAAATTACTGAAAATTTGTATAAAAACTAAAGGATGAAACTTAAAAATATACTAATGTCTTTTATACGTTCATAAAAACATATATAATAGCATTTGCAACGGCTAATTCTAATCTCATTTTTAAGGTTATTTTTTTTATAGAAGGCGGTTCAAACGAGCATGCGGCTCAGTTGATGGTAAGTGACTACTGCCGCCCATGAACAACTGCATTCTGCAACACCAGGGGAATTGCAGGTGCGTTGCCGGCCTTTTAGAAAGGAGTAAGCTCTTTTCTTGAAGGTCCCTAAGTCGTATCGGTCCGGAAAAATCACCGTTGGTAAACTATTCCACAGAGAGGTCGTACGAGGAAGAAAACTCCTATTAACCTTTCGTGTACCGCGCTCCCTAAAACAAAAAATGGCCCTTTGTACCGGGGGCACTTCAAATAATCACGGCGCCCGGCACTTGAGTCAACCTTTTTTTTTTCACTTTTGTTTGTTACCAGTTTGCAACATATCACTGATATGCAGAAGAAACAAAGGTTATTTTTCAAAGAGTATCCAAATTGTATATTTAAGTTCAAATATATAAATAATGATAAACTGTTATTGAAATTTTTGAAATTACGAATAAATAACGCGCTACTTTTGCTCTACCGCCTAACGCTTATAAGATTCGTTAATTATTATCAAATAAGTGAGAGTACTGCAAATAGTCCATTTACGGGTTTCCTATCTACCGCCTTTATGCCTTTGCATTTGCACTCTTGTGTTAACGGGAACCCCGTTAACACATATGGCATAAGTTCGGAAGACACGAAACAAACCACATCGCTTCTATCTCGCGCCCTCGCAACCGTCTTTGTGTAATTTAGATATTAAACTATTCAAAATTAACTTAAAGTGTATAAACATTTACAATAACGCTATATTTCGCGATAAACTGCTAAGTTTATATGTGTGAAGAAAGCCGGCGTCCAATCATCGTGGCTGCAGCCCTTGAGACACGAGGCAGATTAGCAAAAGTCTAGGTGAGTGTATATGCATTCCTTCACGTCCTTCCTGTAGCCCGAATGCCCCAAGCATTTGCAGTATCGCAAAATAGTAAATTCGCACCGCACTCCATCCTTTTAATAACTCTGAACCAGCAGTTGGTCATTTAAACCAACACACTATTTTTGGCCCTTCTCGTTGAATCATAATTAATAAATTAACCACTTTTTTGGGCACTCCGGCCGGGATAATTTTAACCATTTTCTGGTCACTTCGAGGTGCGATAATTTTTAACCTTTCAGCCTGGAGAAGTAATCCTATATATATCCATTTCTATATTACAAAAAATTATATACGTGTATATTATTAAATTGTATTAATTATAGTTATAATTATAATATTTATATTTGTCCCCCACCGTTTTTATACGTATATAATTCTCTTTGTAACGCATACCACACCGTATCATTATTACTTTAATAATATTTTTCTTGTTTCATTAACCGCTATCGTTCTAGTTAATACGCGAGATAGCTGCGTTTGCAGTATAGCTAATTCTACCGTCACTTATCACAATAATATTTTAGTCCGCATTTTGTTTGTTGAAAATGACGACGAGAAGCAAAGAATCTAAACTGGTTTCGGATGAAGAAGTTAGTTTAATAATTATTATCGCTAAGCGTAATTATATTTATGAGCGCTTACAAAAAATTTACGAGACTTCAAAAGACGCATTTAATTATTTGGACGAGTAGAATTTATTTCTTAATACCACTTCGAATATAGAACAATTGCGTAGTGAATTTCAAGAAGTTTTAGATAACTAAAATGTTAAAAATTTAAAATTAAACCCTAATGCAGACATTGATAATTATGATGATTATATCACTCGGAACTTATTTGAGGATTTATATAGCCGTAGTAAGTGCATCGCCTTCCACTGTTACGTTAAAAAATAGTTTTCCTACTAAATTGAAAATTCGCAACCACCAATTGAATCAATGTCATTTAACGGTGACATATGCCAATGGTCAATGTTTTATCAACAATTTAAGACATTAATTCACGATAATTTAACTCTCTCTGCCTACCCCTCTGGGTGACAGGCGTGAGTGTTTATGTTATATGCCAATGGTCAATGTTTTATCAACAATTTAAGACATTAATTCACGATAATTTAAAGTTAACCGATGCCGAACGTGTTTATTATTTAGTAAACAAATTGAGTGACAAACCGTTGTCGGTTTGCGCCGGGTTAGCGCCGGCTTAGCGTCGAGTTAGCGCCTACGCCGAAAATTATTCTGTTATTTGGAATGCGCTTATACGTAGATATAACGACGAACGCACACTAGCATTTACGTATATCAACCAACGATTGGACTTAAAACAGGTGAACGCAAACACAAGCGGCTATCATAATTATATGGACCAATGTGGTGCTTCAATTAATGCTCTAAAGCAATCAAATATTGATGACTTAGCTGATTTTTTTAAAATATTGCACTTAAAATTAGATCCTGAGACTGTTAAGTTACTTGAAATATCTTGTCGCACCATTAACATACCAAAATATGCCTCTAGTACAATTTTTATACAAACAAAATAGGGCTATATGTCATACACTTAATAATTCGCATACTTTGTCTACAAACATTAATATTAGGTCCTTACATATGAAATTGGCGTTTTGTACTCAACGCATTAATCAAAGTATGCAACGTTGTTATCTATGCACTTTTGCCATCTCATAGGTATTTCATTGATCCCTTTACTAAAAAAACCATGGGGGCGAGAATCAATAAACTCTTTGAAGGCGGTTTGGACTGCAGCATCGGAGTTGAATTTTTTTCCTTGTAAGAAGTTGTCCACATTCCGGAAAAAATGGTAATCTGTTGGAGCAAGGTCCGGGGAGTACGGTGGATGTCGCAGACATTTCAATTGTAGCTCATCTAACTTAGTGGTTGTTTGTTTTGCAGTGTGTGGTCTTGCGTTGTCGTGAAGCAACAGTGGCCTAGAGCGATTGACCAATCTCGGTTGTTTAGCAGCTAATTCTTCCTTCATGGTTTGCAGTTGCTGACAATAGATATCTGCCGTAATCGTTTGGCCAGAATTTAGAAAGCTGTTGTGAACGACACCGGCGCTAGTCCACCAAAAACTCACAAGTAACTTTTTCTGAGTCAATTTTCGTTTAGGGCAGGATTTGGCTGGGTATCCAGGGATCAGCCATTGCCACGAGCGCTTCCGATTATCGTACAGTATCCACTTTTCATCACAAGTAATGATTCGATTTGAAATTCCTTCATTATTGTGTCGGTTGAGCAAAGTAACACAACAGTAGACGCGTGTTTGCAAGTTCGATTCACTCAATTCATGAGATACCCATCGTTCAAGTTTTTTTACTTTCCCGATTTGCTTCAAGTGGATTAATACAGTTTTATCACTTACCCCGAAGCCTGCAGCTATTTCTGAAGTACTTTGTGATGGATCCGCTTCACAAGAGCCTTTAATTCTTCATTTTCCACTTTGGCTCCGGCCATCCACGGGGTTGGTTCTGAAGGTCGAAATTTCCAGAACGAAAACGTTGAAACCAATAACGTACCGTGCTTTCTTTTGCGACACCAGCGCCGTACACATCATTAATCCTTCGAGCTGTTTCTGCAGCACTGGTGCCACGGTAGAACTCGTACTCGTAAATATACCGATATTTCATGTTTTCCATTGTGCGGTAATAAGCGACGCCAAAGAAAAAAATAAGGGGGAAAAAAGAAATGAATGACTGTTTTCAAAACTTAAATGTACCAGCTAAATGAATTTATAAATTTGAATTTGGAATTCTTAACCAAAGAGGAGATATTTCAAATCAAAGTGGTCAGTACGACAAAACGCTAATTTCATATGTAAGGACCTAATAATAGATAAAAATTACTTTCAAATAAAATGAGTAAATCTTTTATTAATACAGATCCTTTGCATTCATGTATCTTTTGTAAATCAAATGATCATGAACACTTGTATGTTTCTTCACGTTTTCTAAAATTAAATATACAAAAACATTACGATTTTGTTAAACAAAACAATTGTTGTATTAATTGTTTGAGTGATAAACACTCGTCTTGGTTTTGCAAATCGCAGCGCAAGAGTACGTTGTTATGTGGCAGAGACAAAAACGCTTTAAAAATACATTTATTTAATACTTTTAAACTAACTTAAAATATAGTAGTTGATAAAGAGAACTTGGGAATGGAATTATGTTGAGGGATCGAAAGATTTGGTTTAAATAGTGTAGGAAGCTAGGAGGCGGGGCTAATCATAAGGCAACAACATTATTCTTAGTGTTATGGTTAACTTATGGTAATCTATAAACATTAGCATATAATATTACAATCGAATTAGTGTGGCTTCTAAGGAAGTAAACAATATGATTTATAAAGTATACAGTATAAGTAAATAGTATCCTATGACATAACATTAGTTTGGCTTCTAAGAAAGTAATTTAGCTTTTAAGTAAATAAACAATATAAAGTATACAGGTCTTATAATATAAAGTAAATAGTATCTTATGACATAACATTAGTTCGGCTTCTAAGAAAGTAATTTAGCTTTTAAGTAAATAAACAATATAAAGTATACAGGTCATATAACATAAAGTAAATAGTATCCTATGACATAACATTAGTTCTAAGAAAGTAATTTAGTAAATAAACAATATAAAGTATACAGGACTTATAATATAAAGTAAATGGTATCTATGACATAACACCTCCCCCCTTAGAACAAAGATTGAGCGGTTTTGCTCGATTTTCGAGTGTAGTCAGCAGCTTCGTCTTCGTCTTCTGATATACAGGATGTTGTAGCAGTGGTGTTTAGTGAAGATATGGGAATCTCGACGTGTTGTCGGCGACGAGAACGGTCAAAGCAATTATTAAAAATTTGTATACAGTTACCATGTGGATTTGTAGGTATGTTATTCCATGGCAAGCGTTTATAACATTTATAACAAAAATATGTTAGCATAATGATGCCAGTAATCGTACTTAATATGGAAAATTTTGATACATGTTTTTCTAAGAATGTAGGTTTATTATCTTCAAGCCATTTTGTGTGAGTTTTTATTTGTTCTCTAACCGAGTTAAGAGAGTCGAGTTGAATTTTGTTGAGCTGGATTAGTGCAAGTTCTGGTTTTTGCAGCTTAATTTCATCTGGGACGCAAATGTGTTCAATATCCACATAGATAAAAGGATGGCTGATGTTGATCGATTTTGTGTCCTCAGCTAGGAGTGTAACAAACGCGGCGTACATTTTACATCCTTGTTCTAAAGTGATGATACCTGCTCCAGAGATTTCGCCGTGAGTCGTTTTGCTTTCGCATTCTAAAGCATACGGAGTCTTGCGTTGGAGTATGTAGATCCAGTTGTTGTTTCTAAGAGCTTGGAAAGTGTTGATGTGCAGAAAACGTAGTTATATCACAAACATCAGGAACTGGTGTTGATGTTGTAGATGAGAAGATCCTTGCAGACTTTGGATTCCGTTGCAAAGTCTTTGCATTTGTCCAGTGAGCTCATGATGACGTATTGCTGTCTAGTGGTACTCATGGCAAGATATGTTTGTTCGGCAAGGATAGTAGAATATAAGGAAGAGTCAGGATGTAGAATAGGGATAGAATATAAATGGTATAATGTAAATTTTTCGTTTTTTACTAAAGGCAATTCTAAGATATATATAATTTTATTCATATATATAATATATATAATTTTATTCCTATATATAAATATAGGAAGTAATAGAGGCAGCTTCAACTATTTTGTGTAAATTAGGTAACGCTATTGGGGCAACTAAGTTTTTATTGAGCCTAGCGGGATTAGAAGACAGTAATTCTTTGTATAGGCGCATAGTGGATATTATGGAAGAGTGAATTACATTTGATTTAATGAAAAGTATGCTTGTAATGACATCATCGATATCTCGTTCCAAAAAACTATAGCTTCTAGAATTTGAATTGAAACGGTGGATATTTCTTCAAGAATAGTTAAATAGTTTGTTGAGGTAAAGTATGAATTTATTTTTCTAATATCTTCGTTAATAACGTATTCATCATAAGAGATTTTATGTAATGTTTCATTAAAATTTGTGATCGTTGAAGAAATAATTTGTAATTGTTGTTTTAAGATATCATTAGTAGATATTTGCTGTTTCTCTAACTGTTCAATACATTCGTTATAATGTTTGGCATCTTTTGCGTCTGGAACACCAATGAGCCATTTCAAAATTGAACATAAGCTGTCTAGTATTTCGCGTTTGGTTCGCGATATTGTCAGTGTAAGAATTAAGTCCGTCGAGTCTAGAATCTATTCTGTCTAAGTTTATTTTTCTAAATGAAGTAGTACTTATAACGTTAGGTAAATTTGAATGTGTGGTAATGAAAGATTGATAGTTATTTATAAGTCGTTTGATAGAGTTGCGAGCTAGGAATAAAGGTTCAAGATTACGATATACGATAAATTTCCAGGAATTTTCAGATATTAATATTTCACTATTAATATCTGAAAAGAATCAGTTTCAATTCAGAATTGGCTCCTCGCCGTGTGGTAACAGCGTAAAAAATACCACCCCCTACTTTCGCACCATGAGGCACGAATTAAAATAGGCCCCAGCGCCCCTTTAATGGGGCAGGGGTGCGAAGAATCTCCGGGAGGAAAACCGGCGACGAGGTTCGCCACCCGTCACGTTCTGTCTCCTGGAGGGGCGAAAAGTGGATTGCGGAAGCCCGTCTGGCTACGCTGAATGTATGTGGAGCAATGAATGATAAGATGGATGAAGTATGCGATATGATGTATGATAGAGGAATAGATGTGTTATGTAAATGAGACGAACGGAAGGAAAGGATGCCACTACACATGGCATGTATACCGCGTACTGGTCTGGGGTAGACGAGACCGAGCGGGCATGCCAGAGAGTCGGTATCATCCTTTCAGAAAGAATGGGTCAGTGTGTGAGAGTATGAATGTGTAAGCCCGATACTGCTATGGATACGAATGAAAGTGGGCTTTAAGTAGTTGTTTGTTCTAGGGGCTACGCCCGACATGCTAAGCCTACTTATATCCGAGAGCAGTTTTGGGAGATGGTAAGGATGGTGCTAATGAAATGCAAGGGTAATGAAAATATTGTCATATTAGGAGATTTTAATGGAAGGGTTGGCGTGAAGAGGCTTGGTTATGAAAGGATATTGGGAACGTTTGGTGATGAAAGTATAAATGAGAATGGTGAAAGCCTCCTCACCGTATGTGTGGAAAAGAATCTTTTTGTGACGAACACTTTCTTTCGTCATAAGAAGATTCACATGTACACATGGGAAAGAGGTGATGATAGAAGCATGATAGATTTCATAATTGTGGATGAAAGAATGAGGAGCGCAGTTGTAGATACAAGGATTTACCGGGGGTCCAACGTAGGGACGGATCATTACTTGGTCTTATGCCGAATTAATGGTCTATTCAGACGTTGGCGGCATCGGACATCTGTGTCTACCACTGCGTTACAGCGTATAAGAACAGAAAGGTTACAAGATGAAGGTAGACTGAGAGAAAATATAAGTGGTATGGATGAATTGTGTATGAATGAAGACTTGGAGACTGTGTGGTATAATATCAAGAAAGGTTTGGTGGATGCAGCTACCGAAGTATGTGGTGTAAGTAAGAGAACGAATGAAAAGAAAAATAACACTTTATGGTGGGATGATGAGGTACGGATGGAAGTAGAAGCAAAGAAGAGAGCATGGCTAGATTTACTAGCAACCAAGGCTAGTTATTCTAGCGGTGTGAATGATGATATTGAAAGAAAAAAGGCAGTATTTAGACATCTAAATAAGAGAGTAAAAGAAGTAGTTGAAAGGAAAAAGCAAGAAAGAACGGAGAAGAATCATAGAAGAATATCGGATAACTTCCAGGCAAATATTAAAATGTTCTGGAAACTCGTAAGAACTGCCAGGGGACATTCAAAACAGCTTAGAATGGATACTATTCGAGACCAGAATGGCTGTATTCTGAATGACGAAGTGTCGAGTTTAAGGAGATGGAAGGAATACTTTGAAAGCGTGTTTATGAGTGATGAGACGTTTGAATTAAATGAAATAGAAATTCCGAAAGAAGAGGAAAGAGATAGAGAGATAAGTATAGATGAAATAATGAAAGCAATGAAAAGTATGAAAGCAGATAAGGCAGCCGGATATGATAGAGTATCACTCGAAATGCTAAGGGCTGGAGAGGAAGTGGTGGCAGACCTGCTGTACACTTTATTTAATTTGTGTTGGGAACTTAAGCGGGTACCGGGACTGGTGCAAAGCCGTGATAGTCCCACTATATAAAGGAAAAGGATCGCAGCAGGACTGTAAAAACTACCGTGGTATCAGCCTTCTTAACATTGTGGGAAAACTGTATGCTAAGGTACTAATTGAAAGAGTTATGAAAGATACTGATGGAAAAATTTGCGATGTGCAAGCAGGATTTAGAAAGGAATGGGATGTACGGATCAGGTCTTTTCCATGCGCATGATTGCGGAGGTTTTGGCCAAAACCAAAAGGTTTTGTGCGTTCGTGGACTTGGAAAAACATGATAGAGTGGACAGGGATGTATTATGGCAAACACTGAATTCATTTGGGTTGAGTGCTGGGTTGATACAGGCATTGAAGTCTCTGTATAGGGACTCCAGTGCTTGTGTCAGGATCAACGGGGCCTACTCGGACTGGTTTGGCATCCATAAAGGGGTCAGACAGGGCTGTGTGGCTTCCTCGTGGTTGTTCAACCTATTTATGGACAGTTGTTTGGAAAATCTGAAAGTTGAAGAATGCGGGTTAAGAATGGGTGAGTTAACCGTCAAATGCCTTTTGTACGCCGATGATCAAGTCATACTCGCGTCGTCAGCGGCCGAGTTGCAAATGATGGTTACATTAATGAACAGGTCAAGTTATGGTTTTTGAAAGAGAAGAAAGTAAAACGATATGTGGAATAAGAATAGAAGGGGAATTGGTCGAGCAAGTAGATGAATTTGTGTATTTGGGATGTGTATTTAGCAGGGATGGCAGATATGATAAGGATATAGAACGACGAGTGAACGCAGGAAATAGAGTAAATGGGGCTCTATACTCTATAGTGGAAAGTCAGTATGTGTCCAAAAAGGCACGTATGGCAATTCACAATGCTGTGTTAGTCCCTACTTTAATGTATGGTAGTGAAAGTTGGGTGTGGCAGAAGAAGCACGAGAGTAGAATAAATGCTGTAGAAATGCGGTCATTAAGGGGTATGTTAGGGCTGAATCTAAATGACAGAGTGAGAAATTGTGTAATAAGAGGAGAGTGTAGTTTGCAAGATGATGTTGTGACCAGGATTAAGAAAGGAATGCTTCGGTGGTTTGCTCATGTAGAAAGAATGAATGAGGAAAGAGTGACAAAGCAAATTTATGTGGCAGAGGTGAACGGCAGAGTCGGGAAGGGACGCCCTAGACGAAGGTTTATCGACCAAATTGGCGATATACTGAAAATGGGCCAAATTAAGAGTACCCTAACCGACGAGCGTGTATGCGTAGGTATATGAATGTGGAGGAGGCGAGAGAGGTGTGTCAGGATTGTGCCAAATGGAAGTCCATAATCTCTGCCTACCCCTCTGGGTGACAGCCGTGAGTGTTTATTTATTATTATTTATATTTTATTTATAATATTTCACCATTGTTTTCGAAATAGAGTCCAGAATTAGAAGGAATAGGATTTATGAGGGTATCCCCATCAACAAAAGTTGTGGAGTACCTGAAAATTAAAATAAACCTAGTTAATTGTTTTGACTTCTTTCAAATTTAGTTATATAATAATTCTTAGAAAATAGATAAACTTTGTAAAAAATGATTTAAAAAAAAACAAATAGTAAAATTAATGTATGAGTTTTATAAGATATAAAAGATTTTCAATTAAATTAAGGGTTTTATTAGGGTGTGCCATTATTTGAGCTACCCTGAAATAGATTTAAAGTTAAATATTTATGAATAATTGCGATCTAGTCTTAGAATAAAATATTATGATTATTAAATGAAGTCATGCAATAGTCTTAAGCGATTCGCATGCATATTTGGTTTTTTCCAGATTTTTGTATAATATAATTTTCATTAATACCTATTCTAACAATAACATGAGGCCCGTCCCATAGGCTATTTAAGTTGATTGGATTAGGGACTTTAAGCATAACTTTATCTCCTATGTTAAATTTGGCTATATCTTGCAAAGTCTGGCAAACCATGAAGCTGTCAACTTTTCCTCTAGTTTCCAAGAGCGAGTTTGCACTCTGTAAAACAGTGCTCCCCTCAATAAAGTTTTTCTGTTCTGGGGACTTCACCAACTGTATTATAAGTTCAAGTATGTCAAGTATAAGTCTCTCATTTAAAATATTACAATAGACATGGCATGTCAATTGTAATATTTTCTGGAGAAAAACAAGTCCGGGGGACTTAATAAAGTCTGTTTGTTTGTGTATTCACGTTTCACGAAAAAATTTTACCCTTTTTACTGGAAAAGAAGCATTCCATCTTAGTCCTAAAGGCTGACAACGCATCTGCATTTTGATTCGCAAACGAGGATAGATGTAGATGTCTATGGGCCACAGCAACCACTTACCATCAGGTGGACTGTGTGCTCGCTTGTCACGCTTATCCTATATAAAAAACGAAAATTTTATGGTAAAATGTCCATGTAATTTGGTTTGTAAGTAGTTAAGGACCTGGGGTCAACTTATAGGCTACATTTTTTCGATTACGCAGTTTCAAAAGTAGGATTTTTCCTTCTTTTAGATATTAATTTTCTATTATATGATTAGTTATAAGCGGAATAAGGTAGGTTTTTTTTCAAATAAATAGTATTATAAATTATTCTAGGTTAATTATAAAAATAATAAAAGTGTGAGCGGATGTTCAACGCTCTCTTGCTTACGCAATAAATCATTATCTATACATATAATAAATTTGTAGAAAAGTCGTGTCTGTAATTCTAATTCTTAAGGCTGGGACTAAATAAAGGGTAGCCAAATTAGTGGTTTTAGAATTTTGTCTGTCTGTCTGTCTGTGTATTACCAATTCACGCAAAAACTACTGGACCGACTTCATTAAATTTTATATATAGGTAGTTAGTAACCCGGGCAACTTATAGGCTACTTTTTATCCGATTACGGAATTAAAAAGAAGGTTAAGTAGTTTTCCTTAGATGTTAATTTTCTAATATATATGATTATGTTAGTTAATAGGCGGGATGACGGTGTTTTTTCAAATAAATATCATATTTGTAAATAAAGTTTAAAATTAGTTTTAACCTTGCATAACAATTTGAAACTTCGCTGATGATATACGTTTTAATCATAGACTTAGAATATACTAGAGTATATTTTTAGTATATGGTTTTAATTATCAAAACAGCGCCATCTATCATCGAAGAAAAGCCTATATCTTGCCTTTAGTAACTAATAAATTAAATATTAAGTTACATTTATATTATGTTTAAATAATTACATTTACAAAAGTATTTAAAAATCCTAATTTAATCTAATTTTATTCATCAAACATGATTTATATTTGAAAAATATATATGTCCATTCAAAACAAATTCTGCAATTATTGCAAAATTCTCATTAAATCATTATTTCGTGAAATGGTGTCATTTCATTATATTTATCCCTGTTTGTTGACCATTTCGTGATATAGCTTAGCCAAATCAATGAATAGAGATCGTTTAACGATATTATTAACTAAATACAACATTTCTATTTCATGATAATATGGTCATATCGTCAAATAGTTTTTCACCGCTAGCGGTGCTGATAGCGTGTTTTTTAACAGAAACAGCTTTTTAACAGCCTTTTTATATATAGTAAGTAAATGTTCCCGGCTTTGGGGTGGCTCTAGAGCCAGTCGCACCCCAACCTTCGATAGCTGATATTACTAGATAGTATAGTTTTGACTTTTATAGTATTAATGTAATATAGCGCCCTCACTTTCTGCCAAACTAATGATAAGTAACTGATAAAATTAAATTTTAGAATGCTACTGAATACTTATTCGTTCAGCATCAAAATTGTCACACTTTAAAATATCTAGACCGGTGGCCAAAATCGATGATTTACCACAATTACCACGTTTGGCAAAATGGTTAACAACACTGTTATACACAACACGTGTGTTTGCGCAAAGTATCCAGTACCGTGTACACAAAACTGAGATTAGGAGAGAAGTTCTTTAGTTGAATATATTGATGGGTGAGACCTGGCAAACACTCACCTGGGTAACTTCTGAACTGCCCGATGTTTATCCGGCCGGTGTGATGTATCTTCTAGCCATATGTGTCCACTATTGCACGCCTCACAACGTGAGGGAATGCTTTACTCTACATATATGTAATACCCAATTTCGCTACATAAAATCGTTCCTATACTTTTAGCTAGACATCAAATCTATTATTATTAACGTTACAATAACGACAGACATTGAATTATAAGATTACTTTTTTTTCTAATTGATTTACTTTAGATTATATATATATATATATAGCCTCCCCCAAGGAATGCCACAGCACAGTCCTGAGCCACCTGCATCCATTGACTTCCTGCTTGTCTCACCAGGGTCGTCAATCCATCTAGTGGACGGGGGCCTTATTTTCCATCGGTTGACGGCTTGTCGGTTCTTCGAGCTATGTCCCATTGCCACTTAGGCTAACTAATCCGTTGGGCTATGTCGGTCACTGTGTTTCTACTGCGAACTTCTACTTCATATGTAAGTTTATCACGTAGAGAAACCCCGAGCATAGCCCTATACATAGCTCGCTAAGCGACCTTGCGCTTCCTCATCCGGCCAGCAGTGAAGAACCACGTCTCAAACCCATAAGTCATCACTGGCAACACGCACTGGTTGTACAATCTCGTTTTCAAGTTTTGAGGTATACCTGATGAGAAGATGTGTCATAATTTCCCGAACGCTGCCCAGCCGAGTTGAATCCGTTGATTGACCTCTCGGTCGATGTTGGACTTACCTAGTTGGACTATTTGTCCCAGGTAAACATACTCGTCAACAACTTCGAGCTTAGTGCTCCCAACAACTACCGGCATAGGTGTGACATGGACGTTACACATGATCTTTGTTTCGTCCATGTTCATCTTGAGGCACTATTGAGGTCATTGAGTATAGTGTTTAGGTCCTCCAGCGATTCTGCCATAAGAACTATATCGTTGGCAAATCGAAGGTGAGTGATGTACTCGCCATTGATGTTCATACCTTATCCGTTCCAGTCCAGTAGCTAGAAAACATCTTCCAATGCAGGGATGAAGAGTTACGGGGATATAACGTCACCCTGTCTTACACCTCTCTGTAGTTGGATGGGTTTCGTACTCTGCACTTGGATAGCCATTGTAGTCCTACTGTATAAACACTTCAGCAATTCGATATACCGACAGTCAACTTGGCACCGCTGAAGGGACGCCCATGCAGCAACGCCCAAATTTCGATGCAATCAAAGGCTTTTTCACAGTCCACATACGCAAGACATAGTGGCAAATTGTACCTCGGACTTACAATTTGCCGAAGGGCATGTATGTGGTCTATGGTGCTAAAGTTTTTCGAAACCGCTTGTTCGGAAGGCTGGAAGTCCTTGAGTCTGCATGCGAGACGATTCTTAATGACTCTCGAAAACAGCACGTAGACGCGACTCAGAATGTAAATCGGTCTGTAGTTCTTCGGGAAATCGTTGTCGCCTTTCTTGAAGAACAATACCACCGCACCTCTGCTCCACGCCTCCGTAGTGCCACCATGGAGGACAGAATTAAACAGCTTCTGAAGGATTTCAAGTACCGGTTTACGCCCGCTTTAGAAGATCCGCTGTAATTACATCCTCACCTGGGATTTTTTAAGGTGCTGGAGAGTCATTCTAATCTGCTCAGACACATCCGGAATATCATCGGAATATTGTCGGATAAGACTTGCTCTTGAATCGTTACTCACACTTGCGTGTGACTCCAACGATAATGTGTATAGCTGCCCATAGAACCTCTCAATCTCACTCAAAATCTCAGGTGTCCCGGAAACGATGCTGCCACACTCGGTCTTCAGCTCGACATTGGCTCTTTCTGGCGGACGGATCTCTGGCAAAGACTTTGGAGCCATGGTTCCGCTCGAACGCTTCTTCAATACGAGCTGTATTGAAGTTGCGTAAGTCCCGACGCAAGCATTTGGAGATCTGTATGTTTAATTGCCTGTATGCTGTCAAATCTGCTGAAGACTGCAGCTTCATTTCCCGTCTAACAACCATAAGATTAAGAGTGTGATCGGAGAGTTTTTGTGTTCTTCTGTGACGGGTTTTGCTGAACTTAGCTCCGACCGCATGGTTCCATAAGTTTCCACGAGCTTGTCATTCATACCATCCACTACATTGCAATCTTTTAGGCACTGAAAACGATTTTGTAACTCGAACTTAAAGTTATCGGGACCTTGGATTAGAGCACGTGGGAACCAATTTTTTTTATACGTGGTAGAGCCATGCTGCAGCTATATTAATAGTATAGTTGTAGCACGAATGCGTCAGCTCGACCGGAAGGACCACGCTCTCACAGAATACCAGGTAAAATAGCAGCTTAATGCTGCTGTGTTTCGTATGGTGAGTGTAGAGAACCGGAGACCCTTTTTGCTGGAAAAGAGGCATTCTATCTTAGTCCTCACGGCTGACAACGCATCTGCATTTTAGTTCGCAAACTAAAATAGATGTAGATGTCTATGGGCCACAGCAACCACATACCATCAGGTGGACTGTGCTGCTTGTCACCCTAATTCTATAAATCTTTAATGTTAGAACGAGAGACTTGTGGATGATAAATCTCACCTCCTGAACAGATGGTCGCCTCCCGGTGATAGAACAAGTTGCAGCATTCGAGGATTACCGTGTCCTCCCCTCTCTTCAGAATTCGGATTATCTTATAATATTCAATTGCAACTTGCTCATCTCTTCTTCCAGGTCCAGGATCTTCTCGTCAGTCCTCAGGGTGCGTGCGTTATATGTTGCCAGGTACCAGTCTGAGGTGGCAACCGAACCTCCACCAGAGGTTCTTAGCACCTTCTGCCCCGCCGTTACCATGGTGGCCGGTATAGCCAGATATAGCGGGACCACTGGGGACTGGGAGCCGCTTCATTGTAACTCTCGCCATGGGGTTTATATTGCCATGGTTGCCATGCTTGGCGTGCGGGTTGGCAACCGCAGGTTGCGCTGGGACTATTTAGGATCGTCTGAGGTCCGAAGAGAAGGGGAGGACACGGTATTCCTCGAATCCGGCAACTTGTTCTATCACCGGGAGAGTGACCATCTATCCCAAGGAGGTGTAGGATTTATCGGCCACAAGTCTCTCGTTATCAACGTTGTAAAGATTGAGAGTGTGTCGATGAGTGTTGCGCACCTTATAATCAGAATCTACATACGGTATTCGTTGAAGGTCATACAGGTTTACGCATCAACTTTGGTACTGAACAGGTAGAGGAAATGTATAAGGATATCTCTAGAGTCATGCATTCCTCCAAAACCTATTATGCAGTTACCTATTGGGAGACTTCAACGCGAAACTAGTCATAAGAGAAAATGGTGACCTGAAGGTAGGGAAATTCGGGATAGGGCAACGGAACCCAAGCAGCCACTAGTGCACCGACTTCATTGACAAAGAGAGATTCTTTATGATGAACTCATTCTTCACACTTCACGTCATAATTGGAGCGACGCGCAAGTGTGAGTAACGACCCAACAGCAAGGCTTATCTGACACTATTCCGATGATATCCCGGACGTCAGTCTGAGCGAGATTAAAATGGCTCTCTAGCACCTTAAAAACGGCAAGTCCCCGGGCGAGGATGGAATTACAGCGGAGCTTCTGAAAGCGGGTGGAAAACCAGTACATGAAGTCCTTCAGAAGCTCTTCAATTCCATCCTTATTGTGGCACTACTCCGGAGATGTGGAGCAGAAGTCTTGTTCTGTTGAAGAACTATAGGCAACTTACATACACTTCGGCAAATAAGACTGAAAAGTACCATCTATCACTTTGGCTTGCGTACGTAGACTATGAAAGAGCCTTTAAAATAGATATTGTTCGATACTATACAAAATTGTATAGGGTATATTTTTTTAAATATAAATAAAATTAAATACTACGAACTAGAGAAATATTTATGAAGTAGTGCTTATACGAATATTCATCTGTTGCTTTAAGATTTTTTTGTGTATGCGTGTGTGTTTGTTAAATGTAAGAGTATAGGATTTTTAATGGTTATTGTAATAGAGTAAAATGGTTTGGTTTTAATAACAAATAATTGTACACATGTATTGTGAATGCAAATATGATCGTTTCACAAACATACAAATAATCGATTTAACCCTCACTAGGGTCTGGGTATTAATAATAGATTAAGCAACGTATCAGTTTTTTATCGATGGTTATGGTCAATTTAACGTAACAACTCTACTGACATCACTTAAATATTTAAAACCTATAGTTATTTTGATGCGATTCGCTAAGTTAATATCTCGCTGGATATTTACGTCATTTGTCTTTTAATACGATGTTATGGATTAAAATAGTTTGTGTTCTTGCCTTAATATCTTCTGGAATTTTTGTAAGTAAAGTATTGTAATTTTACATGCCATTTCGAAGTTAAAATATATTATTTAATTCATCATCGTAATAGCCTTTTTTAATCGTGTAGTGGCGTTAATCGTGTCCAGAGCTGAACATAAGCTTTTTTAAGAAGTGCTTTAAAATGTGCCATCGGGTATGCATTTTTTTTTATAGGTTGGGGTGACAAACGAGCACACAATCCACCTGATGGTAAGTGGTTGCTGTGGCCCATAGACATCTACATCTATCCTCGTGTGCGAATCAAAATGCAGATGCGTTGTCACCCCTGAGGACTAAGATGGAATGCCTTTTTCCAGTAAAAGGGTCTCCGGTTCTACACCTCACCATACGAAACACAGCAGTGTTGCTGTTTTACGCTGCTATTCTGTGACAGCGTGGTCCTCGGTCGGGCCGACCCATTCGTGCTACAACTATACTACTAATATAGCTGCGGCATGGGTCTACCACGTATAATATGATATACGTCATATCTCGTAAGTCGTAAGCGCTCTCTTCCTCCGCACTCCACGCAGAGCAGGTGGGTAGGTGAGCGCAGTTTCAGAACCCTCGCACTCTTAATGCTGGACCATATTACCTATCTGTGGAAGTTTGTGTTCTTTTAATTTCTAATGCTTATTCAGCCAGCAGTCGGTCGTCAGAGCCTTGTTCGTTGAACGTCATTGTGAATCATAGGAGGTAATGAAATTCGGAGGAAAAGTTTGTATATAAAGTTCAAGTTAGGCTTGAAAAAAAATTACCACTGCACCGGCTTAAAAAGCTAAACCTTTGCAGAGAGCAACTGAGAAGACTTAATTTTTTGAAATTCTATTGCCTTATTTCAATAAAATTGCCAGTAGGCGCTTTCTTGAAAAGACGTTTGTCAAAGAGCGACTCAAATCACCAACGACAAAGTTCATTTTGATCGGCTTGATAGAGTGGTCTCGCGAAGAGTCATTTCATTTCATTAATTCTAACACATCGAATAAAACTAAGGTAAACTTAATGTAGCCCGCGGTAAGTACGACACCAAGACGTTGAACAAACACTTCAGTCATCTGTGATCATGGGTGCAAAACAATTGGAGTGACGGGTATTGGAATGTACTTACAATCCAGTGAGAAAGCAAGAGAGTTTATCGCCTCATGCAAAAAACACTTAGACCAGGGGATGATTGTGTTATTATATTATATGTAAGGACTATACTATTACTATACTTAGGTTTTAGATGAAAAACAGCATATATCTTCAAAGCCTGTAAAGAAACCTATTGATAATCCATGAGAGGCATACATTACTAATTTTGTTTTTTCTTGATACTTCGTAGTTTCAAGACAATCCTGTTTTTGCTTTATATGGTTATCTTTGTACAGTATTAATTAATATTTTATTTCTTTTTTCTATTTTTTGAGATCAACAATCCCGGACAGAAATAGCACTGATTAATGATTATAGCGAACGCGTGGACTGTTCTCATACTAACGAAGATAATATTGATGGTACTGTCTTATGGAATTGTTCTTTTTGTTTCACAGTGCTTGAAGTTGACCTTCGAAAGAATTTTAGTTACATACAAAAATACAAAGTACTATGACTACGTTTTTGCAAACGTAACACGCTATGGAAGACGTAGCGACTACTATTTAAACATCGAATTTATAAGCAAATACCCTGTCGACAACAACGTCACGGTTTGTATTTAAAATTAAGTGAAATTTACTTCTTTCTTTTTTTCTTCTTATATGTTCATCAACCCGTGGAAACACACTGCTAGAAATGATCTTCTCTCGTTTTAGATAGAATTTGTGATAATGGGCATGCTTTGCGTAAACGAGATGGTTATAGGTACTCGTAATCTATCCAAAGTATGAAGATGTGGGTCTGGGTATTTTTCATATTTCAAGAGACGATATTATGTAGATGCTTGAAATATAGCATAGTTATAATCTTCAATTACACAAATACAGACATGAAGTATGTTTTGGGGGGTAAAATAAAAATTTAAAAATAATTTTGAAGTCGTTGTGTGGGATATTAATTTAAAGCTCTTCAAAGCAACTTTAGTATACACTACATATATATATATTGTTCATTTATGTGTTTAATTTTATTTAATACTAGCGACCCGCCGCGATTTCGCCTGGATAGGATTTAAGCTCGCTTTTCACTATGGGATATTTTATATCCCGACATATAAACTATATCCCGTAATTGGCTTTCACACTGTGAGATATATCTTTTAACCAGTGTACGTTCGTCATTGGATCAAAACAAACAAAATTGTCTTTCAAACAAAATGGACATTGTTTGGCTAGATAGCCTCGACAGCTCATCAGAAGAAGATAATGCAGAATTCGATTTACGTGTGTTACTTTTAAATAAAAACAGGGAGCGTAGATACTGGATATCAAATCATATAAATTTTAGAGAGGAATTTGGTGAATTTAGACTTTTTAATGAATTGTATGAAGACAAGTGGTAAAATTAAAAATTGTACAACCAACTTCAATATAAATTATTAGGATAACTCAAAAACGATTTAGATTGAAATTTGATTAAATTTATATGGGAATGAGGAGTTAACCGTCAAATGCCTTTTGTACGCCGATGATCAAGTCTTATTTGCATCGTCGGCGGCCGAGTTGCAATGATTTACTTTAATGAACCGATCTAAAAGAAAGAGGTATGAAAGTGAACGCAAGTAAGACGAAAGTGATGGTTTTGGAAAGAGAAAGAAACGTTATGTGAAATAAGAATAGAAGGAGTTGATTGAGCAAGTGGATGAGTTTGTATATTTGGGATGTTTATTTAGTAGGGATGGTAGATATGATAAGGATATAGAACGACGAGTGAAACGCAAATAGAGTGAATGGGGCTTACACGCTATTGTGAAGAGTCAGAATGTGTCAAAAAGGCATGGCAATTCACAATGCTGTGTTAGTCCCTACTTTAATGTATGGTAAAAGTTGGGTCTAGAAGAAGCATGAGAGTAGAATAAATGCTGTAGAAATGCGGTCATTAAGGAGTATGCTAGGCTGAATCTGAATGACAGGTGAGAAATAGTGTGATAAGAGAAAAGTGTGGTTTGCAAGATGACGTTGTGACCAGGATTAAGAAAGGAATGCTTCGGTGGTTTGGTCATGTAGAAAGAATGAACGAAGAAAGAGTGACAAAGCAAATTTATGCTGCAGAAGTGAACGGCAGAGTCGGAAAGGGACGCCCTAGACGAAGGTTTATCGACCAAATTGGTGATATATTGAAAATGGGCCAGATTAGGAGTACCCTTAACCGACGAGCGTGTATGCGTAGATATATGGATGTAAAGGAGGCGAGAGAGGTGTGCCAGGATCGTGCCAAGTGGAAGTCCGTAGTCTCTGCCTACCCCTCTGGGTGACAGGCGTGAATGTTTATGTTTATGTATTATTATATGGGACCACATGAGAAGCACCGGCTTTCAAATTTAAAAAAATCATCGAAATCGGTTCACCTAAAAAAAGTTATGAGGTTAACACACATAAAAAAAAACATACAGTTGAATTGAGTACCTCCTCCTTTTTAAAGTCCTCGCTTGCGTTACTTTAAAATAATCCCCATAGCTTAAAAGAAGCCAGTTATTTCAATATTATGGACAGACACTTCAATTTTATTTATATGTAGTGTATTGATTTTCCGAAAATTTGCCTAAAAATATTTGAATTTTTAACAAAAACAAAAAAATCTGATGGTAAGAGATAATGAAGCCCTAGATGATATATCGCACTTTTTTATTGTAACAATAGCTTTGCCTTAAAGATACCCAGATTGTGATTGAATGTAAAGACGGGCACTGGCAGATTATTCCACGCCTTGCTGTACTATGCATTACGTAAGGTGTAATATACGTGCGTATATAAGTGGAATATCGGCAACGGTAGACACGGTGACTACGTGGTTGTCCGATTGAGGAAAGGGACCTGCACACTCTTTGAATGCATCCATCATAATGCTGCTCGACAGGCCTGTCTCGAAGTTGACAAGATTGGTTTCAACCAAATCGAGGTTACCAATAAGCCCCCAGTATTATTCAAATATTGTCGGCCGGTATCATATAAGGCTTTCAAATAGAACAGGTGTGTTCGCTCGTCCATCGTTGAGTGTAAACTTATGGAGCACTTTGCACTTGATAAATTTTTTTAAAAACAATGGTCAAAAAAATTCGACTGCGTAAAAACGTTTACTGGAAAGAGATAAGTCTTATAACCTATGATTCTTTTTTATTATTATTTATTTATTTGGGACAACAAACAATAGTACAATGGGTATTACAAAGAATAGAAGCTTAAATTAGAAATTGAATGCATAATTGTACAATCAACTACGTTATCCACGTCTTACTTAGTTTTGCTTAGTACAAACAAAATAAAAATAAAGTTGCAATATATTTTTATAATATAAGTAAAGTAAAAAAAGTAAAGTTACAGCTATATACGTCCCACTGCTGCACAGGCCTCCTCTCATTTCTGAGAGGGTTTTAAGGGAAATGTCCGCCGCGCTGCCCCAATGCGTGTTGGCGAACTTCATGTCTTCGAAATATTTTTTTTGATTTCTCAGACATGCAGGTTTCCTCACGATGTTTTCTGCCGAGCACGTGGTAAATCAGCACTTAAAATTGCAATTAACAATTTCATTGGTGCCGGCGGGGATCGAACCCGGGTTGCTCGCGTACTGTGAAACTTACAGCGAGCGCTAACCATCTGAGCTACCACGGCATAATAAAATAAGTAACATATTATAAAAAGGAAAAAGAAAAAAATCATAACATATGTTATTCTTCCATAACTAAGACGAATCTAACGACTAACTATATATTGTAACGCTCCCGCCCCCTCTATCTAGAAATAGGAATGAGGCCATCTATAAAAATATAAAATTTACGTGATCAGGATAATAAACATATATTGATCTTTCTCAAGGATCTTTCTAGAGATCTAGTTATAGGCTGTTTAATAAATTTATGGTGTGATCATCTAAGTTAGGACCTTTACATACGTTGTGTTTGTTTAGTAACTTTGTCCTTTTAGGTGTCTCTTGGAAGAATGAATATTCACCAGAGCAGTCGAAAGCTGTTCGTAGTGCTTACAATTATTTTAAGCTAAGGAACCCCGCTCACGTAGAAAGGGCTCAAAAGGTTAAAAACTTAAATTGTCCCTATTCCACTTGTATCAGGTCACATCAGTCAATTCCTTATAACTAATCCCTCCCGCTTGGAAGAGGCTCAATATTTATATAAAATACCCGATACAAGCTTCCTCTCACACATTTAAAAAAAAAAGGTGGGAGGCACACGGCCCACACACACCGTGTGCGTGAGCGCCAACCAACCAAAGCGCTACCCCGAAGAGGGCCAAGAAGGAGTTGGACCAGTCCACAGCAAAATAACTGGCGAACCAGTAAAGAGGGCTTGGTTTTGGTATAGTGCGTAAGCACAAACATCGACCGAAGTCGCTCATCGCTAGTACGTGTAAACGCCACACAGAATACGATCAAATCCAGCCACAGTGAATATACGTCTCACGGTGTACACAACACGTCGAAATAATAGGCACACTGGCCATAAAAAAGCCCTCCATGAGCGCCACCACCTGTCAGACCGACGCTCCTGCATACGTGATATAAGTGTAAGGTATCACCACCAATTGTTTAGGCAACACGTAAATTATTATTTATTAACACTAATAATAATGCGCCGTCACAATATGTAAAGGTCTATCAAGCTGTTTAGGCTACAGAGCGTTCCAAAGAAATCAACGTATTTTATATATTCTCCGAAAACATTACGGTTTCTCTGGGGCAGTCGGATAAAAAAAAGAATTTGAATGTGACCATATTTATGCAACGAAAAATATTTGCAGTTAAAGGCAAAACTTGTTCACACAGGTCCACGTCATCTTCTATGAATTTATTCGGAACCAGTACAAGCGTTCCTTTATCGAAGCTCATTACAAGGCGTGGATTTCAATCAATCTCTCAATTTAGTAAATTTTTGTCGACAATTGGCTTCCGATGTCTTGTGAAAGCTGTAAGATATCATCCTTTACCATTTTACTCGTTCTCACCTCTAAGGACTAAGATGGAATGCCTGACAGTCAGTAATTGTTCTGGCTCTCTACACCCTTCAGTCAGAACATAGCAATGCAAGCACCGCTATTTGGCGGCAGAACTGGTAACCGGGTTACCTGCCTAGACAGGCTTCTAGGCAGAAAAGAAGTCCTACCACCAGACTTAGAGACTACTTATAGACACAAAATTAAAAAAACACAATATCTATCATAATTATATTGTTCTAAATATTCAATATTATCTTAATACTGCTGCAGCGTGACTCTATCTCAAATAAAAGTTCAATAGATTAACTTTTTTTGTAATGGAGGACTAAGATGGAATGTCTATACAGCCTGTTATTTAACTGGCTATCAAAATCTCTAGTTTAATACACACTTTCGACCAAAATACCAGAAATACCAGGGTGTAATTCGACCCAGACGGACTTTTATGGCCCTGATCGACGGGTGAGCCATACGCCTGCGGTAAACGTTACGATGGTTTTACTCGCGGCGGTGTGTTAAAGCTATGTTCTTTATTTCATAGAACGCTGTCTAGCCGCGAGCCTAGTTTATCAGCTCATAAAACCGCGGTTTTGCGATGATCTACCAACGAGCTTCACCTTTGAGTCACCAAGACCGCGTTAAAGCTCGCCCGTTGATCAACGTCTTTAGACAGAAAAGAAGCCACATCTAGCAAGAGCCGACACCTCAATTTTAAGCATAAACGTAGCAAAGTCACGCTGCAGCTGTAGGCATTATGCCTTCAGCACGAATTGGACGTTGTGACCGGGTAAACTTATATTAGTCCTCAGGGGTGACAATCTTGATGTGAACAATGCACCTGGAGTGTTTTTGTTTATTACCTTTACATGTATAAAAAATTATATTTTCCAGGCTAAATACACCATTCGGAACATATCTTTGCCTCTAGAGGATTTCCCCAACGTGTTTCCCTTTGAAAAAGGACGCGTAGATCTTTGTTTTAACTCGACTGAGACCAATGAACCATTGGTAGAGCGAAATTTATCTTTCTTTTAAAATGAACTTAAAACAAAAAACGCGGCTAAGTGTATCGCCTGTTACATCTTTTTCTTGAATAAGCTGTTATTGTTTTTGTGTGAGTGGTATTCGTAAATGCGTAATTTCGTTTTATATTGCTTAAGTTTATTTTTTTAATATAAATACGTGTACTTAGAAAATTTTAATATAAAGTTATGATGTCATATGCTGTCACCTCCTTTTAATAAATATACGATAAATATGGGTGTTAAATGTGTTATTTTTGTTGGGTTTTACCCTTGATTTAAACCAACGGTACTTAACCATTTTGGCTGGCGACCCTAATTAAATACAGCGGTATGTAAATCTCACGAACCTATACATAAAACTTCGTTAATACTTCTTCCTAATTATTCAAACGTATTCTTCTCCTTTTTTCATGAATAAGTAAAAAAAATTCACGATACCTACCATTTATATTTACCACTGATAATTTCCCATGTTTTAAATTATTTCAAAAATTAATTTCAAAAACTAGGAAACTTCTAAAATTACTTACCATTCATACCACCGTTATATCTAGAATCTTGCATCTTTTTTAGAAACGTTAGCCGTCTTTTATTCAACGTCCCCCACATTTGGATTTTCTCCTGTATCGCGGAGGCAGTTACAAGCATAAATTACACAAGAACAAACTTCCAGACCCGGAACAATTATTTGTAGACCATACTTGTTCCGTGCGGGATTAGAACCCCCGGCCCTCATACTATATACCTACTACATCATATCGACTACTACTACATCATATACCAAAACTTCATATCGAGTGAAAGTAACTTGGAATCACTCACCAATTTATCCTTATTTCTCTCGACTGCTCCATCATCATACCTTGATTCCCATCTATTTTTAATCTACTTGTTGAGATTTTCTAATAATCCCAAACGCGATACCTCTGCTGTAAGTTGGTGAAGAGTTGGATATCCTAGACATTCCAGGTGATGTTTCAGCGTTAGTCAAGACTACCATGTTCTTACATCACATATATATATACACACTAGATTTGGCATTCCGAACATTCACTGTGTTCAAATGAACTGTACTGCAATCCGTACACCTTTAGTGTCATTTAGTGGCACAGACTAATATGATGCTTACGCATTGTGTGGCTTCAATATTCATAGAGTGTGGAGTTGCGCTAATGATACGAGATTTCAAATTAAAGTTTAATTAAACCTGAACGTAAATAATAATTCAGTGGTCAAATGAATAAATAGGTAATAATATTACAATAGAAAAAATAAATTTCTTGATTTAAATACCTACCTACCTACCTAATCTATTATGACAAAAACTGACCGCGCAGGCGCAACGCGCTTATATCAACTGCGCATGCACGTCTACTATCTCCCGCGCATGCGCGAAAACAGAGTAGTACACATTTTTTGTTTGGAATAGCTTCTCTAGTACGTAGTACATATAACTCAATGTTAAAATATCATTATGAAATGCTACCACATGGCCTGTGAAAGTCGCTCTCGTCTCCTCGTTAACTACAAAAAAAGTAATGATCTACAAACGGTTTAACAGATTTTTTTAAATATAGCTGAGAACACACTTGATGAAGACACCTTTCAAACAAAAAAAGAAACTAAATCAAAATCGGTTCATCCATTTGGGAGCTACGATGACACAGACAGACACACAACAACATACGTTAAACTTATATCACCTCCTGTTTGCGTGGGGTAATAAAATAAAAATGATATGTTTTATTCAATTTTTGATTTTTTATGGAATTTTCCTAACTGCTTAATAATTTAAAAATTATAAAATGTGTTTACATATATATTTTGTCCTGTTTTCCGTGATGTCAATTAAAGTACTGATTGAAAATTATTTTTGTGATGTCTTCCGTCCCGCTCAACTGTAGCTGCAGTCTCGATAGATTGCAACGCTATCGTAAACTACCGATCGCTAAATAAAAACGAAAATCGTTTGCCGTAAAGATGTTTACGATAAATGCAAGTCTCTACAGCCGAAATACCGAGCAAAATCGTTAATTATCTTTATTTTTCAAAGTCGTTACGCGAACGATAAACGTATAAATAGTGCGGTGTTTTCTAAAAAAAAAAATTGTTGTTAAAATCTCCTTGAATCACAGGAAAATTAGACATAATTTTATAAAAATAATCGGTTTTCTTTGAAAATTGTACAAAAACAGTAGAAAGCTTATAAAAACATGTTTCATAGTAACTTACAAGCAGATTTAACCGTTTCTAAGAATTGAACTAACTTGTTAAATATCAAAGGACATAAAAGTTTGTCTCCTTGCAACAATGTTAATGTCAAAATTATCAACGTCTCAATCAAATTGATTCCGGCCAGTGTAGCCATGTGTACCGTAATTACGGTAAGGGCATTTTTTTCATATTAAAAATAGTTAAGAAGGTAAGAGTTCGAATGATGCGGTTCCTTTATTTAAATTATGTATTGAAAACCACAGTCTCTAAATTGGCAATACCATGACCACGCTCCCTTAAGCTGCAGTAAACAAACTGCAAGTTTATAAACGCATCCCTACGAATAAATTGAAGTTCTTTGTATCGCCTTTCTAGTCTGTGTCTATGTCCCTTCCTAAACTGCTCAATAAAAGGAAATCTCATGACAATCCATCAAAAGGTACAGACAAAACTGCATTCAATGCAACGCCTGATTATGAAATGCTCAAAGGGCAACAGAATATTTACAGAAATTAGGAGATGTTACTATCAGATTCAAATAATTCAAATTAATGTCTAATAAAGGTATTGCTCCCTATAATTATTGCCCTCAAATGTTCTGAATTACCTTTGTTTATAGGTCAATGTATACCTGATAATTTTTAGTTTTTTAAATACTAAGCAATTTGTGCTTTAAAATGGTTGTTTTATTAAAAGTAGTACAACGGTATATATACCGTATTTTTGAGCGGTATCACCTTGACCAGATTTTGGACATGGCAACACTGATTCCGTCATTCATTTTGACATTGATTGAATCAATGTCAATCTTTGTTAGAATCAGATTGTAGAATATACTGCTATTCTAAACTTGCAATAAAGAATAATAATTTACCAAAAAATCGTGATACATAATACACTGTTTTTTAAATATCATATCAGCGTTCAGAGTTGTACGATAATTATCGTACATATACGATATCGTGCCTACGTACGATGTACGATAGCAGATTATTATCACGCAGATTGTACGATAATTTCCATTATGATGCAAAATTTTAGAATTTATTTTATTTTACTTATACGCTGATAGCCTAAGGGCGGATTCGACCAAATACCACGTTACTCCAGACTAACTAACCCTCGAATAATTTTAGTCTTTGGTCTTACTCTGAGATATATTCGTTTGCATTTTTTCAACACAAACGTAGAGTAGCTAATACTGGGTATTGTTAAACGTCTTATACACGGTTCATCTTGACGTACGTCCCACCAAGGTCATGCACAACGCACGATGCAAGAAGACAATGAGTAGGCTTGGCGTACGTCAAACCTACTCATTATCGTTTTGCGTCGGTGTTTTGTCGGTGGGACGTACGTCAAGATGGACCATGTATAAGACGTATTACTTTAGAGTTGGTGAATGAATAATGAATGAACATGTGCAACTAAAATCGAAATACAATTGTTTATATAGCGCAATCCAATATTTTCTATCCAATTATAGTTTGCCGAATTATAATAGTGTCAACTGTCACTGAACATTAAAATATTAACAGTAATATTAAGAGTTGTTGATTGAAATATTTTATTTGAAAAGATTTCAAATAAAATGTCTGCAGAAAGAAAACGTAGCCCAAATTGGTTGCCTTCGGAAAGGAATTTATTGTTAGAACTCTAGGAAAACATTTTCGTGTCATTGAAAATAGAAAAAACAGACTGTGTTACGATGAAGCAAAATTAGTAGCTGGCAAATTATTTTGTTTTATTTGTCACTACCGTTTCATATTCATTTTATAAATACAAAGTGTTGGCGTGTTACATACAGAACTTTCATGGGAACAGTGAAATTTAGTTCGAGCGAATTTTTGCGCGTTTATTGAACTTAAAGTGAAAAAACCTGGACAGATTCCCTGTCTGTTCAGGGTTTTTTAGGATAGGGTGACAAACGAGCACACAGTCCACTTGATGGAAAGTGGTTGCTGTGGCCATAGACATCTACATCTACATCTATCCTCGATTGCGAATCAAAATTCAGATGCGTTGGCACCCATGAGGACTAAGATAGCCTCGTTTCTAGTAAAAGGGCCTCCGGTTCTCTACACTCACCATATATGAAACACAGCAGCGTTAAGCTGCTATTTTGTGGTATTCTGTGAGCGTGGTCCTTCCCCGGTTGAGCGACCCATTCGTGCTACAACTATACCAGTAATATAGTTGCAGCATGGCTCTACCACGTCTGGTCAGGTTTTACCATGTGTAAAACATTTGTTCTGTTGATTTGAAAGCGGTCCCTAAAAGAGATAAACATAGGTACTTGCATACATATCAATTACGTTTAGTATGATTTATTTATTTATTATAGACATTATTTTGATATTTACGATAATTTCGGTCCATGTACGATAATTCTACGCCCCTGGTACGATAGTCAGCTCGCTTTAAGTTGCTAACGCTGTATCATATTCATGATATTTTCAATGGTGGGGAACAGTGACGCAGGCGCAGGCCCGGTTTCGAGCTGAGTAAGTACAACATACGACACCTATTTTCGAATCTATCTTATTGAATGCTTTGCTAAGAGACTATGTGATTTTTACATTTTGAATATTTACTTCTATGTATGTTTCAGACGTGAGCGTAAACCACGCGTAACGAGGCAGATTATGGCACTTCTGTCGAAGTTAGAAGCCCATCCATTTTTTTTTATAGGAGAGGGGGCAAACGAGCATGCGGCCCACCTGATGGTAAGTGACTACCGCCGCCCATGAACAACTGCAACACCAGGGGAACCAGAGGAATTGCAGATGCGTTGCCGGCCTTTTAAAAAGGAGTAGGCTCTTTTCTTGAAGGTCCCTAAGTCGAATCGGTCCGGAAAAATCGCTGGTGGTAAACTATCCATTTTTGTTAACTTGAAAACTTACCTGCTTTCAGGCCTCAGGGCAAGGAAAATTTTGAAACGGGCTGAAAGGAAGTAGCCGACTAGCTCAACCAGCTCCTCTATTCAAGACGCCTAGACGTAGATAAAAGTTAAGTTACTATCAAATAATTTTCCAAATTTAATTATTATTTATTTTGCAGGCGTGGAGAGACTTTAAAAGCCAGGTCTGCACTAAAGTAAATAAAACTAAAAGTTAAGAAAAGAAAGGATACAGATACACACTGACTGAGACAGAGTTGTGTCGCTCATAGGTGTAGAGTACACATTTAGCAGCGACTGCCCTGACTCTATGCCACGAGGAAGAAGTGACTTCAGTAAAGTGTACACTCTTAATAATTACTTACGTACAAATTTATGCATAATCAAACTTCATAATATTATTTTTAAGTTTGAATAAATACCTTACGGATAATTACAAATGTTACAACATGAGATGGAAGCTGGGGTGGATATAGAAGTAATTTACATATCTCAATGTAAGTTTTAAAATATATTTAAAAGATAATGTAAATTCTGTTGTATTTAAAATACTTACCTACAATGTATTAACAACACAAATTTTAATTACAGGTAATAAATATAAGTTGCTTGAGACAGAGATAAGCATCACCGCATCACAAATCACAAATTAGTAAGTTTGTGTTATTTTTATTACACCTACATTCATACCTCTCTACATGATTATATTTACTTTAAGCATAACTTTATTCCTATAAATTTGGCTATATCTTGCAAGTCTGGCAAACCATGAAGCTGTCAACTTTTCCTCTAGTTTCCAAGAGCGAGTTTGCACTCTGTAAAACAGTGCTCCCCTCAATAAAGTTTTTCTGTTCTGGGGACTTCACCAACTGTATTATAAGTTCAAGTATGTCAGTATATCTCTCATTTAAAATATTACAATGGACATGGCATGTCAATTGTAATATTTTCTGGAGAAAAACAAGTCCGGGGGACTTAATAAAGTCTGTTTGTTTGTGTATTCACGTTTCACGAAAAAATTTTACCCTTTTTACTGGAAAAGAAGCATTCCATCTTAGTCCTAAAGGCTGACAACGCATCTGCATTTTGATTCGCAAACGAGGATAGATGTAGATGTCTATGGGCCACAGCAACAACTTACCATCAGGTGGACTGTGTGCTCGCTTGTCACGCTTATCCTATATAAAAAAAAAAGAAAATTTTATGATAAAATTTCCATGTAATTTGGTTTGTAAGTAGTTAAGGACCTGGGGTCAACTTATAGGCTACATTTTTTTCGATTACGCAGCTTCTTAAAAGTAGGATTAAGTAATTTCCTTCCTTTAGATATTAATTTTCTATTAAATATGATTAGTTATAAGCGGAATAAGGTAGGTTTTTTTTTTCAAATAAATAGTATTATAAATTATTCTGGAGGTTAATTATTAAAAATAATAAAAGTGTGAGAGCGGATGTTCAACGTGCTCTCTTGCTTACGCAATAAATCATTATCTATACATATAATAAATTTGTAGAAAAGTCGTGTCTGTAATTCTAATTCTTGAAAAAAACAAGGCCAAGGGACTAAATAAAGGGTAGCCAAATTAGTGGTTTTTAGAATTTTTGTCTGTCTGTCTGTCTGTGTATTACCAATTCACGCAAAAACTACTGGACCGACTTCCATTAAATTTTATATATAGGTAGTTAGTAACCCGGGGCAACTTATTGGCTACTTTTTATCCGATTACGGAATTTAAAAAAGAAGGTTAAGTAGTTTTCTTCCTTTAGATGTTAATTTTCTAATATATATGATTATGTTAGTTAATAGGCGGGATGACGGGTGTTTTTTCAAATAAATATCATATTTGTAAATAAAGTTTAAAATTAGTTTTAACCTTTGCATAACAATTTGAAACTTCGCTGATGATATACGTTTTAATCATAGACTTAGAATATACTAGAGTATATTTTTAGTATATGGTTTTAATTATCAAAACAGCGCCATCTATCATCGAATGAAAAAGCCTATATCTTGCCTTTAGTAACTAATAAATTAAATATTAAGTTACATTTATATTATGTTTAAATAATTACATTTACAAAAGTATTTAAAAATCCTAACGTTTAATTTAATCTTTATTTCACTTTAAGAGTGACATCTATCAAACGTATGAAAATTTATAGTTTTTGAACAAAAAAATATATAAATTTTCATACGTTTGATACATACAGATATAGCTGTATGTAAACTGATTAAAACTGGTCTGCCTGCAATTATTGCAAAATTCTCATTAAATCATTATTTCGTGAAATGGTGTCATTTCATTATATTTATCCCTGTTTGTTGACCATTTCGTGATATAAACAGCCAAATCAATGAATAGAGATCGTTTAACGATATTATTAACTAAACACAACATTTCTATTTCATGATAATATGGTCATATCGTCAAATAGTTTTTCACCGCTAGCGGTGCTGATAGCGTGTTTTTTAACAGAAACAGCTTTTTAACAGCCTTTTTATATATAGTAAGTAAATGTTCCCGGCTTTGGGGTGGCTCTAGAGCCAGTCGCACCCCAACCTTCGATAGCTGATATTACTAGATAGTATAGTTTTGACTTTTATAGTATTAATGTAATATAGCGCCCTCTACTTTCTGCTAAATAAACTAATGATAAGTAACTGATAAAATTAAATTTTAGAATGCTACTGAATACTAATTCGTTCAGCATCAAAAATTGTCACACTTAAAAATATCTAGACCGGTGGCCAAAATCGGGATGATTTACCACAATTACCACGTTTGGCAAAATGGTTAACAACACTGTTATACACAACACGTGTGTTTTGCGTGCAAAGTATCCAGTACCGTGTACACAAAACTGAGATTAGGAGAGAAGTTCTTTAGTTGAATATATTGGATGGGTGAGACCTGGCAAACACTCACCTGGGTAACTTCTGAACTGCCCGATGTTTATCCGGCCCGGTGTGATGTATCTTCTAGCCATATGTGTCCACTATTGCACGCCTCACAACGTGAGGGAATGCTTTACTCTCTACATATATGTGGCCATACCTCAATTTCGCTACATAAAATCGTTCCTATACTTTTAGCTAGACATCAAATCCTATTATTATTAACGTTACAATAACGACAGACATTGAATTATAAGATTACTTTATTTTCTAATTGATTTACTTTAGATTATATATATATATATATATAGCCTCCCCCCAAGGAATGCCACAAAGCACAGTCCTGAGCCACCTGCATCCATTGACTTCCTGCTTGTCTCACCAGGGTCGTCAATCCATCTAGTGGACGGGGGTCGCCTTATTTTCCCCATCGGTTGACGGCTTGTCGGTTCTTCGAGCTACATGGCCGTCCCATTGCCACTTAGGCTAACTAATCCGTTGGGCTATGTCGGTCACTGTGTTTCTACTGCGAACTTCTACTTCATATGTAAGTTTATCACGTAGAGAAACCCCGAGCATAGCCCTATACATAGCTCGCTAAGCGACCTTGCGCTTCCTCATCCGGCCAGCAGTGAAGAACCACGTCTCAAACCCATAAGTCATCACTGGCAACACGCACTGGTTGTACAATCTCGTTTTCAAGTTTTGAGGTATACCTGATGAGAAGATGTGTCATAATTTCCCGAACGCTGCCCAGCCGAGTTGAATCCGTTGATTGACCTCTCGGTCGATGTTGGACTTACCTAGTTGGACTATTTGTCCCAGGTAAACATACTCGTCAACAACTTCGAGCTTAGTGCTCCCAACAACTACCGGCATAGGTGTGACATGGACGTTACACATGATCTTTGTTTCGTCCATGTTCATCTTGAGGCACTATTGAGGTCATTGAGTATAGTGTTTAGGTCCTCCAGCGATTCTGCCATAAGGACTATATCGTTGGCAAATCGAAGGTGAGTGATGTACTCGCCATTGATGTTCATACCTTATCCGTTCCAGTCCAGTAGCTAGAAAACATCTTCCAATGCAGGGATGAAGAGTTACGGGGATATAACGTCACCCTGTCTTACACCTCTCTGTAGTTGGATGGGTTTCGTACTCTGGTTCTGCACTTGGATAGCCATTGTAGTCCTACTGTATAAACACTTCAGCAATTCGATATACCGACAGTCAACTTGGCACCGCTGAAGGGACTGCAGCAACGCCCAAATTTCGATGCAATCAAAGGCTTTTTCACAGTCCACATACGCAAGACATAGTGGCAAATTGTGCTCCTCGGACTTCTGTACAATTTGCCGAAGGGTATGTATGTGGTCTATGGTGCTAAAGCCTTTTCGGAAACCGGCTTGTTCGGAAGGCTGGAAGTCCTTGAGTCTGCATGCGAGACGATTCTTAATGACTCTCGAAAACAGCACGTAGACGCGACTCAGAATGTAAATCGGTCTGTAGTTCTTCGGGAAATCGTTGTCGCCTTTCTTGAAGAACAAGACCACCGCACCTCTGCTCCACGCCTCCGGTGTAGTGCCACCATGGAGGACAGAATTAAACAGCTTCTGAAGGATTTCAAGTACCGGTTTTACGCCCGCTTTTAGAAGATCCGCTGTAATTACATCCTCACCCGGGGACTTTCCTTTTTTAAGGTGCTGGAGAGTCATTCTAATCTCGCTCAGACACATCCGGAATATCATCGGAATATTGTCGGATAAGACTTGCTCTTGAATCGTTACTCACACTTGCGTGTGACTCCAACGATAATGTGTATAGCTGCCCATAGAACCTCTCAATCTCACTCAAAATCTCAGGTGTCCCGGAAACGATGCTGCCACACTCGGTCTTCAGCTTCGACAATTGGCTCTTTCTGGCGGACGGATCTCTGGCAAAGACTTTGGAGCCATGGTTCCGCTCGAACGCTTCTTCAATACGAGCTGTATTGAAGTTGCGTAAGTCCCGACGCAATCATTTGGAGATCTGTATGTTTAATTGCCTGTATGCTGTCAAATCTGCTGAAGACTGCAGCTTCATTTCCCGTCTAACAACCATTAGATTAAGAGTGTGATCGGAGAGTTTTTGTGTTCTTCTGTGACGGGTTTTGCTGAACTTAGCTCCGACCGCATGGTTCCATAAGTTTCCACGAGCTTGTCATTCATACCATCCACTACATTGCAATCTTTTAGGCACTGAAAACGATTTTGTAACTCGAACTTAAAGTTATCGGGACCTTGGATTAGAGCACGTGGGAACCAATTTTTTTATATACGTGGTAGAGCCATGCTGCAGCTATATTAATAGTATAGTTGTAGCACGAATGCGTCAGCTCGACCGGGGAAGGACCACGCTCTCACAGAATACCAGCGTAAAATAGCAGCTTAATGCTGCTGTGTTTCGTATGGTGAGTGTAGAGAACCGGAGACCCTTTTTGCTGGAAAAGAGGCATTCTATCTTAGTCCTCACGGCTGACAACGCATCTGCATTTTAGTTCGCAAACTAAAATAGATGTAGATGTCTATGGGCCACAGCAACCACATACCATCAGGTGGACTGTGTGCTCGCTTGTCACCCTAATTCTATAAAAAAAAAATCTTTACAACGTTGTTAACGAGAGACTTGTGGATGATAAATCTGACACCTCCTTGGAACAGATGGTCGCCCTC
Source organism: Parnassius orleans (assembly GCA_029286625.1). Classification (NCBI taxonomy): domain Eukaryota; kingdom Metazoa; phylum Arthropoda; class Insecta; order Lepidoptera; family Papilionidae; genus Parnassius; species Parnassius orleans. Next base: position 56,152 of record JAGSMP010000884.1, on the reverse strand, counting down.
CCGGTGATAGAACAAGTTGCAGCATTCGAGGATTACCGTGTCCTCCCCCTCTCTTCAGAATTCGGATTATCTTATAATATTCAATTGCAACTTGCCTATCTCTTCTTCCAGGTCCAGGATCTTCTCGTCAGTCCTCAGGGTGCGTGCGTTATATGTTGCCAGGTACCAGTCTGAGGTGGCAACCGAACCTCCACCAGAGGTTCTTAGCACCTTCTGCCCCGCCGTTACCATGGTGGCCGGTGTAGCCAGATATAGCGGGACCACTGGGGACTGGGAGCCGCTTCATTGTAACTCTCGCCATGGGGTTTATATTGCCATGGTTGCCATGCTTGGCGTGCGGGTTGGCAACCGCAGGTTGCGCTGGGACTATTTAGGATCGTCTGAGGTCCGAAGAGAAGGGGAGGACACGGTATTCCTCGAATCCGGCAACTTGTTCTATCACCAGGAGAGTGACCATCTATCCCAAGGAGGTGTAGGATTTATCGGCCACAAGTCTCTCGTTATCAACGTTGTAAAGATTGAGAGTGTGTCGATGAGTGTTGCGCACCTTATAATCAGAATCAACATACGGTATTCGTTGAAGGTCATTCAGGTTTACGCATCAACTTTGGTACTGAACAGGTAGAGGCAATGTATAAGGATATCTCTAGAGTCATGCATTCCTCCAAAACCTATTATGCAGTTACCCTATTATGGGAGACTTCAACGCGAAACTAGTCATAAGAGAAAATGGTGACCTGAAGGTAGGGAAATTCGGGATAGGGCAACGGAACCCAAGCAGCCACTAGTGCACCGACTTCATTGACAAAGAGAGATTCTTTATGATGAACTCATTCTTCACACTTCACGTCATAATTGGAGCGACGCGCAAGTGTGAGTAACGACCCAACAGCAAGGCTTATCTGACACTATTCCGATGATATCCCGGACGTCAGTCTGAGCGAGATTAAAATGGCTCTCTAGCACCTTAAAACAAGTCCCCAGGCGAGGATGGAATTACAGGGCTTCTGAAAGCGGGTGGAAAACCAGTACAAGTCCTTCAGAAGCTCTTCAATTCCATCCTATTGTCTACTACTCCGGAGATGTGGAGCAGAAGTCTTGTTCTGTTGAAGAACTATAGGCAACTTACATACACTTCGGCAAATAAGACTGAAAAGTACCATCTATCACTTTGGCTTGCGTACGTAGACTATGAAAGAGCCTTTAAAATAGATATTGTTCGATACTATACAAAATTGTATAGGGTATATTTTTTTAAATATAAATAAAATTAAATACTACGAACTAGAGAAATATTTATGAAGTAGTGCTTATACGAATATTCAACTGTTGCTTTAAGATTTTTATGTGTATGCGTGTGTGTTTGTTAAATGTAAGAGTATAGGATTTTTAATGGTTATTGTAATAGAGTAAAATGGTTTGGTTTTAATAACAAATAATTGTACACATGTATTGTGAATGCAAACATGATCGTTTCACAAACATACAAATAATCGATTTAACCCTCACTAGGGTCTGGGTATTAATAATAGATTAAGCAACGTATCAGTTTTTTATCGATGGTTATGGTCAATTTAACGTAACAACTCTACTGACATCACTTAAATATTTAAAACCTATAGTTATTTTGATGCGATTCGCTAAGTTAATATCTCGCTGGATATTTACGTCATTTGTCTTTTAATACGATGTTATGGATTAAAATAGTTTGTGTTCTTGCCTTAATATCTTCTGGAATTTTTGTAAGTAAAGTATTGTAATTTTACATGCCATTTCGAAGTTAAAATATATTATTTAATTCATCATCGTAATAGCCTTTTTTAATCGTGTAGTGGCGTTAATCGTGTCCAGAGCTGAACATAAGCTTTTTTAAGAAGTGCTTTAAAATGTGCCATCGGGATGCATTTTTTTTTATAGGTTGGGGTGACAAACGAGCACACAATCCACCTGATGGTAAGTGGTTGCTGTGGCCCATAGACATCTACATCTATCCTCGTGTGCGAATCAAAATGCAGATGCGTTGTCACCCCTGAGGACTAAGATGGAATGCCTTTTTTCCAGTAAAAGGGTCTCCGGTTCTCTACACTCACCATACGAAACACAGCAGTGTTAAGCTGCTATTTTACGCTGCTATTCTGTGAGAGCGTGGTCCTTCCTCGGTCGGGTCGACCCATTCGTGCTACAACTATACTACTAATATAGCTGCGGCATGGGTCTACCACGTATAAAATGATATACGTCATATCTCGTAAGTCGTAAGCGCTCTCTTCCTCCGCACTCCACGCAGAGCAGGTGGGTAGGTGAGCGCAGTTTCAGAACCCTCGCACTCTTAATGCTGGACCATATTACCTATCTGTGGAAGTTTGTGTTCTTTTAATTTCTAATGCTTATTCAGCCAGCAGTCGGTCGTCAGAGCCTTGTTCGTTGAACGTCATTGTGAATCATAGGAGGTAATGACATTCGGAGGAAAAGTTTGTATATAAAGTTCAAGTTAGGCTTGAAAAAAAATTACCACTACACCGGCTTAAAAAGCTAAACCTTTGCAGAGAGCAACTGAGAAGACTTAATTTTTTGAAATTCTATTGCCTTATTTCAATAAAATTGCCAGTAGGGGCTTTCTTGAAAAGACGTTTGTCAAAGAGCGACTCAAATCACCAACGACAAAGTTCATTTTGATCGGCTTGATAGAGTGGTCTCGCGAAGAGTCATTTCATTTCATTAATTCTAACACATCGAATAAAACTAAGGTAAACTTAATGTAGCCCGCGGTAAGTACGACACCAAGACGTTGAACAAACACTTCAGTCATCTGTGATCATGGGTGCAAAACAATTGGAGTGACGGGTATTGGAATGTACTTACAATCCAGTGAGAAAGCAAGAGAGTTTATCGCCTCATGCAAAAAACACTTAGACCAGGGGATGATTGTGTTATTATATTATATGTAAGGACTATACTATTACTATACTTAGGTTTTAGATGAAAAACAGCATATATCTTCAAAGCCTGTAAAAACCTATTGATAATCCATGAGAGGCATACATTACTAATTTTGTTTTTCTTGATACTTCGTAGTTTCAAGACAATCCTGTTTTACTTTATATGGTTATCTTTGTACAGTATTAATTAATATTTTATTTCTTTTTCTATTTTTGAGATCAACAATCCCGGACAGAAATAGCACTGATTAATGATTATAGCGAACGCGTGGACTGTTCTCATACTAACGAAGATAATATTGATGGTACTGTCTTATGGAATTGTTCTTTTTGTTTCACAGTGCTTGAAATTGACCTTCGAAAGAATTTTAGTTACATACAAAAATACAAAGTACTATGACTACGTTTTTGCAAACGTAACACGCTATGGAAGACGTAGCGACTACTATTTAAACATCGAATTTATAAGCAAATACCCTGTCGACAACAACGTCACGGTTTGTATTTAAAATTAAGTGAAATTTACTTCTTTCTTTTTTCTTCTTATATGTTCATCAACCCGTGGAAACACACTGCTAGAAATGATCTTCTCTCGTTTTAGATAGAATTTGTGATAATGGGCATGCTTTGCGTAAACGAGATGGTTATAGGTACTCGTAATCTATCCAAAGTATGAAGATGTGGGTCTGGGTATTTTTCATATTTCAAGAGACGATATTATGTAGATGCTTGAAATATAGCATAGTTATAATCTTCAATTACACAAATACAGACATGAAGTATGTTTTGGGGGTAAAATAAAAATTTAAAAATAATTTTGAAGTCGTTGTGTGGGATATTAATTTAAAGCTCTTCAAAGCAACTTTAGTATACACTACATATATATATTGTTCATTTATGTGTTTAATTTTATTTAATACTAGCGACCCGCCGCGATTTCGCCTGGATAGGATTTAAGCTCGCTTTTCACGATGGGATATTTTATATCCCGACATATAAACTATATCCCGTAATTGGCTTTCACACTGTGAGATATATCTTTTAACCAGTGTACGTTCGTCATTGGATCAAAACAAACAAAATTGTCTTTCAAACAAAATGGATATTGTTTGGCTAGATAGCCTCGACAGCTCATCAGAAGAAGATAATGCAGAATTCGATTTACGTGTGTTACTTTTAAATAAAAACAGGGAGCGTAGATACTGGATATCAAATCATATAAATTTTAGAGAGGAATTTGGTGAATTTAGACTTTTTAATGAATTGTATGAAGACAAGTGGTAAAATTAAAAATTTTGTACAACCAACTTCAATATAAATTATTAAGGATAACTCAAAAACGATTGGTTAGATTGAAATTTGATTAAATTTATATGGGAATGAGTGAGTTAACCGTCAAATGCCTTTTGTACGCCGATGATCAAGTCTTATTTGCATCGTCGGCGGCCGAGTTGCAAATGATGGTTACTTTAATGAACCGATCATTAAAAGAAAGAGGTATGAAAGTGAACGCAAGTAAGACGAAAGTGATGGTTTTTGAAGAAAGTAAAGTTATTATGTGAAATAAGAATAGAAGGAGTTGATTGAGCAAGTGGATGAGTTTGTATATTTGGGATGTTTATTTAGTAGGGATGGTAGATATGATGAGATATAGAACGACAGTGAACGCAGGAAATAGAGTGAATGGGGCTCTACACGCTATTGTGAAGAGTCAGAATGTGTCAAAAAGCACACGTTTGAATTCACAATGCTGTGTTAGTCCCTACTTTAATATGTGGTAGTGAAAGTTGGGTCTGGCAGAAGAAGCATGAGAGTAGAATAAATGCTGTAGAAATGCGGTCATTAAGGGTATGCTAGGCTGAATCTGAATGACAGGGTGAGAAATAGTGTGATAAGAGAAAGTGGTTTGCAAGATGACGTTGTGACCAGGATTAAGAAAGAATGCTTCGGTGGTTTGGTCATGTAGAAAGAATGAACGAAGAAAGAGTGACAAAGCAAATTTATGCTGCAGAAGTGAACGGCAGAGTCGGAAAGGGACGCCCTAGACGAAGGTTTATCGACCAAATTGGTGATATATTGAAAATGGGCCAGATTAGGTACCCTTAACCGACGAGCGTGTATGCGTAGATATATGGATGTAAAGGAGGCGAGAGAGGTGTGCCAGGATCGTGCCAAGTGGAAGTCCGTAGTCTCTGCCTACCCCTCTGGGTGACAGGCGTGAATGTTTATGTTTATGTATTATTATATGGGACCACATGAGAAGCACCGGCTTTCAAATTTAAAAAAATCATCGAAATCGGTTCACCTAAAAAAAGTTATGAGGTTAACACACATAAAAACATACAGTTGAATTGAGTACCTCCTCCTTTTAAAGTCCTCGCTTGCTTTAAAATAATCCCATAGCTTAAAAGCCAGTTATTTCAATATTATGGACAGACACTTCAATTTTATTTATATGTAGTGTATTGATTTTCCGAAAATTTGCCTAAAAATATTTGAATTTTAACAAAACAAAAAATCTGATGGTAAGATAATGAAGCCCTAGATGATATCGCACTTTTTATTGTAACAATAGCTTTGTAAAGATACCCAGATTGTGATTGAATGTAAAGACGGGCACTGGCAGATTATTCCACGCCTTGCTGTACTACGCATTACGTAAGGTGTAATATACGTGCGTATATAAGTGGAATATCGGCAACGGTAGACACGGTGACTACGTGGTTGTCCGATTGAGGAAAGGGACCTGCACACTCTTTGAATGCATCCATCATAATGCTGCTCGACAGGCCTGTCTCGAAGTTGACAAGATTGGTTTCAACCAAATCGAGGTTACCAATAAGCCCCCAGTATTATTCAAATATTGTCGGCCGGTATCATATAAGGCTTTCAAATAGAACAGGTGTGTTCGCTCGTCCATCGTTGAGTGTAAACTTATGCGAGCACTTTGCACTTGATAATATTTTTGTTAAAAAACAATGGTCAAAAAAAATTCGACTGCGTAAAAACGTTTACTGGAAAGAGATAAGTCTTATAACCTATGATTCTTTTTTATTATTATTTATTTATTTGGGACAACAAACAATAGTACAATGGGTATTACAAAGAATAGAAGCTTAAATTAGAAATTGAATGCATAATTGTACAATCAACTACGTTATCCACGTCTTACTTAGTTTTGCTTAGTACAAACAAAAATAAAAATAAAGTTATGCAATATATTTATGCATAATATAAGTAAAGTAAAAAAAAGTAAAGTTACAGCCTATATACGTCCCACTGCTGGGCACAGGCCTCCTCTCATTTCTGAGAGGGTTTTAGGGCAAGGAAATGTCCGCCGCTGCCCCAATGCGTGTTGAGAACCACATGTCTTCGAAATATTTTTTTTGATTTCTCAGACATGCAGGTTTCCTCGATGTTTTCCTTCACCGCCGAGCACGTGGTAAATCAGCACTTAAAATTGCAATTAACAATTTCATTGGTGCCGGGGATCGAACCCGGTTGCTCGCGTACTGTGAAACTTAGCGAGCGCTAACCATCTGAGCTACCACGGCATAATAAAATAAGTAACATATTATAAAAGGAAAAGAAAAAATCATAACATATGTTATTCTTCCATAAATAAGACGAATCTAACGACTAACTATATATTGTAACGCTCCCGCCCCCTCTATCTAGAAATAGGAATGAGGCCATCTATAAAAATATAAAATTTACGTGATCAGGATAATAAACATATATTGATCTTTCTCAAGGATCTTTCTAGAGATCTAGTTATAGGCTGTTTAATAAATTTATGGTGTGATCATCTAAGTTAGGACCTTTACATACGTTGTGTTTGTTTAGTAACTTTGTCCTTTTAGGTGTCTCTTGGAAGAATGAATATTCACCAGAGCAGTCGAAAGCTGTTCGTAGTGCCTTACAATTATTTTAAGCTAAGGAACCCCGCTCACGTAGAAAGGGCTCAAAAGGTTAAAAACTTTAAATTGTCCCTATTCCACTTGTATCAGGTTCACATCAGTCAATTCCTTATAACTAATCCCTTCCCGCTTGGAAGAGGCTCACAATATTTATATAAAATACCCGATACAAGGGCTTCGCTCTCACACATTTAAAAAAAAAAGGTGGGGGAGGCACACGGCTCCACACACACCGTGTGCGGTGAGCGCCAACCAACCAAAGCGCTACCCCCGAAGAGGGCCGTTAAGTTAGGAGTTGGACCGAAGTCCACAGCAAAATAACTGGCGAACCAGTAAAAGAGGGCTTGGCTCTTTGGTATAGTGCGTAAGCACAAACATCGACCGAAGTCGCTCATCGCTAGTACGTGTAAACGCCACACAGAATACGATCAAATCCAGCCACAATGAATATACGTCTCACGGTGTACACAACACGTCGAAATAATAGGCACACTGGCCATAAAAAAGCCCTCCATGAGCGCCACCACCTGTCAGACCGACGCTCCTGCATACGTGATATAAGTGTAAGGTATCACCACCAATTGTTTAGGCAACACGTAAATTATTATTTATTAACAATAATAATAATGCGCCGTCACAATATGTAAAGGTCTATCAAGCTGTTTAGGCTACAGAGCGTTCCAAAGAAATCAACGTACTTACATATATTCTCCGAAAACATTACGGTTTCTCTGGGGCAGTCGGATAAAAAAAAGAATTTGAATGTGACCATATTTATGCAACGAAAAATATTTGCAGTTAAAGGCAAAACTTGTTCACACAGGTCCACGTAATCTTCTATGAATTTATTCGGAACCAGTACAAGCGTTCCTTTATCGAAGCTCATTACAAGGCGTGCGATTTCCTCAATCAATCTCAATTTATTGGTAAATTTTTGTCGACAATTGGCTTCCGATGTCTTGTGAAAGCTGTAAGATATCATCCTTTACCATTTTACTCGTTCTCACCTCTAAGGACTAAGATGGAATGCCTGACAGTCAGTAATTGTTCTGGCTCTCTACACCCTTCAGTCAGAACATAGCAATGCAAGCACCGCTATTTGGCGGCAGAACTGGGTAACCGGGTTGTACCTGCCTAGACAGGCTTCTAGGCAGAAAAGAAGTCCTACCACCAGACTTAGAGACTACTTATAGACACAAAATTAAAAAAACACAATATCTATCATAATTATAGTGTTCTAAATATTCAATATTATCTTAATACTGCTGCAGCGTGACTCTATCTCAAATAAAAGTTCAATAGATTAACTTTTTTTGTAATGGAGGACTAAGATGGAATGTCTATACAGCCTGTTATTTAACTGGCTATCAAAATCTCTAGTTTAATACACACTTTCGACCAAAATACCAGAAATACCAGGGTGTAATTCGACCCAGACGGACTTTTATGGCCCTGATCGACGGGTGAGCCGCCTGCGGTAAACGTTACGATGGTTTTACTCGCGGCGGTGTGTTAAAGCTATGTTCTTTATTTCATAGAACGCTGTCTAGCCGCGAGCCTAGTTTATCAGCTCATAAAACCGCGGTTTTGCGATGATCTACCAACGAGCTTCACCTTTGAGTCACCAAGACCGCGTTAAAGCTCGCCCGTTGATCAACGTCTTTAGACAGAAAAGAAGCCACATCTAGCAAGAGCCGACACCTCAATTTTAAGCATAAACGTAGCAAAGTCACGCTGCAGCTGTAGGCATTATGCCTTCAGCACGAATTGGACGTTGTGACCGGGTAAACTTATATTAGTCCTCAGGGGTGACAATCTTGATGTGAACAATGCACCTGGAGTGTTTTTGTTTATTACCTTTACATGTATAAAAAATTATATTTTCCAGGCTAAATACACCATTCGGAACATATCTTTGCCTCTAGAGGATTTCCCCAACGTGTTTCCCTTTGAAAAAGGACGCGTAGATCTTTGTTTTAACTCGACTGAGACCAATGAACCATTGGTAGGAGCGGAAATTTATCTTTCTTTTAAAAATGAACTTAAAAACAAAAAACGCGGCTAAGTTGTATCGCCTGTTACATCTTTTTCTTGAATAAGCTGTTATTGGTTTTGTGTGAGTGGTATTCGGCGTAAATTTGCGTTTTATATTGCTTAAGTTTATTTTTTAATATAAATACGTGTACTTAGAAAATTTTAATATAAAGTTATGATGTCATATGCTGTCACCTCCTTTTAATAAATATACGATAAATATGGGTGTTAAATGTGTTATTTTTTGGTTTTACCTTGATTTAAACCAACGGTACTAACCATTTTGGCTGGCGACCCTAATTAAATACAGCGGTATGTAAATCTCACGAACCTATACATAAAACTTCGTTAATACTTCTTCCTAATTATTCAAACGTATTCTTCTCCTTTTTTCATGAATAATGACACTTGAGTAAAAAAAATTCACGATACCTACCATTTATATTTACCACTGATAATTTCCCATGTTTTAAATTATTTCAAAAATTAATTTCAAAAACTAGGAAACTTCTAAAATTACTTACCATTCATACCACCGTTATATCTAGAATCTTGCATCTTTTTTAGAAACGTTAGCCGTCTTTTATTCAACGTCCCCCACATTTGGATTTTCTCCTCTATCGCGGAGGCAGTTACAACCATAAATTACACAAGAACAAACTTCCAGACCCGGAACAATTATTTGTAGACCATACTTGTTCCGTGCGGGATTAGAACCCCCGGCCCTCATACTATATACCTACTACATCATATCGACTACAACTACATCATATACCAAAACTTCATATCGAGTGAAAGTAACTTGGAATCACTCACCAATTTATCCTTATTTCTCTCGACTGCTCCATCATCATACCTTGATTCCCATCTATTTTTAATCTACTTGTTGAGATTTTCTAATAATCCCAAACGCGATACCTCTGCTGTAAGTTGGTGAAGAGTTGGATATCCTAGACATTCCAGGTGATGTTTCAGCGTTAGGTCAAGACTACCATGTTCTTAAAATACATCGATATATATGTACTACACACTAGATTTGGCATTCCGAACATTCACTGTGTTCAAATGAACTGTACTGCAATCCGTACACCTTTAGTTTCATTTAGTGTGGCCACAGACTAATATGATGCTTACGCATTGTGTGGCTTCAATATTCATAGAGTGTGGAGTTGCGCTAATGATACGAGATTTCAAATTAAAGTTTAATTAAACCTGAACGTAAATAATAATTCAGTGGTCAAATGAATAAATAGGTAATAATATTACAATAGAAAAAATAAATTTCTTGATTTAAATACCTACCTACCTACCTAATCTATTATGACAAAAACTGACCGCGCAGGGCTGCTTGCTTATATCAACTGCGTGCACGTCTACTATCTCCCGCGCATGCGCGAAAACAGAGTAGTACACATTTTTTGTTTGGAATAGCTTCTCTAGTACGTAGTACATATAACTCAATGTTAAAATATCATTATGAAATGCTACCACATGGCCTGTGAAAGTCGCTCTCGTCTCCTCGTTAACTACAAAAAAAGTAATGATCTACAAACGGTTTAACAGATTTTTTTAAATATAGCTGAGAACACACTTGATGAAGACACCTTTCAAACAAAAAAAGAAACTAAATCAAAATCGGTTCATCCATTTGGGAGCTACGATGACACAGACAGACACACAACAACATACGTTAAACTTATATCACCCTCCTGTTTGCGTCGGGGGTAATAAAATAAAAATGATATGTTTTATTCAATTTCTTTGATTTTTATGGAATTTTCCTAACTGCTTAATAATTTAAAAAATTATAAAATGTGTTTACATAATATTTTGTCCTGTTTTCCGTGATGTCAATTAAAGTACTGATTGAAAATTATTTTTGTGATGTCTTACCCTGTCCCGCTCAACTGTAGCTGCAGTCTCGACATAGATTGCAACGCTATCGTAAACTACCGATCGCTAAATAAAAACGAAAAAAATCGTTTGCCGTAAAGATGTTTACGATAAATGCAAGTCTCTACAGCCGAAATACCGAGCAAAATCGTTAATTATCTTTACTTTTCGAAGTCGTTACGCGAACGATAAACGTATAAATAGTGCGGTGTTTTCTTTAAAAAAAAAATTGTTGTTAAAATCTCCTTGAATCACAGGGAAAATTGGCAGACATAATTTTATAAAAATAATCGGTTTTCTTTGAAAATTGTACAAAAACAGTAGAAAGCTTATAAAAACATGTTTCATAGTAACTTACAAGCAGATTTAACCGTTTCTAAGAATTGAACTAACTTTTTAAATATCAAAGGACATAAAAGTTTGTCTCCTTGCAACAATGTTAATGTCAAAATTATCAACGTCTCAATCAAATTGATTCCGGCCAGTGTAGCCATGTGTACCGTAATTACGGTAAGGGCATTTTTTTCATATTAAAAATAGTTAAGAAGGTAAGAGTTCGAATGATGCGGTTCCTTTATTTAAATTATGTATTGAAAAACACAGTCTCTAAATTGGCAATACCATGACCACGCTCCCTTAAGCTGCAGTAAACAAACTGCAAGTTTATGAACGCATCCCTACGAATGAATTGAAGTTCTTTGTATCGCCTTTCTAGTCTGTGTCTATGTCCCTTCCTAAACTGCTCAATAAAAGGAAATCTCATGACAATCCATCAAAAGGTACAGACAAAACTGCATTCAATGCAACGCCTGATGATGAAATGCTCAAAAGGCAACAGAATATTTACAGAAATTAGGAGATGTTACTATCAGATTCAAATAATTCAAATTAATGTCTAATAAAGGTATTGCTCCCTATAATTATTGCCCTCAAATGTTCTGAATTACCTTTGTTTATAGGTCAATGTATACCTGATAATTTTTAGTTTTTAAATACTAAGCAATTTGTGCTTTAAAATGGTTGTTTTATTAAAGTAGTACACCGGTATATATACCGTATTTTTGAGCGGTATCACCTTGACCAGATTTTGGACATGGCAACACTGATTCCGTCATTCATTTTGACATTGATTGAATCAATGTCTTCGCACAATCATAGATTTAGAATATACTGTATATTCTAAATCTATGCTTACTACAATAAAATATAATTTACCAAAAAAATCGTGATACATAATACACTGTTTTTTTTAAATATCATATCAGCGTTCAGAGCCGTACGATAATTATCGTACATATACGATAATTTCGTGCCTACGTACGATGTACGATAGCAGATTATTATCGTACGCAGATTGTACGATAATTTCCATTATGATGCAAAATTTTAGAATTTATTTTATTTTACTTATACGCTGATAGCCTAAGGGCGGATTCGACCAAATACCACGTTACTCCAGACTAACTAACCCTCGAATAATTTTAGTCTTTGGTCTTACTCTGAGATATATTCGTTTGCATTTTTTCAACACAAACGTAGAGTAGCTAATACTGGGTATTGTTAAACGTCTTATACACGGTTCATCTTGACGTACGTCCCACCAAGGTCATGCACAACGCGATGCAAGAAGACAATGAGTAGGCGGCGTACGTCAAACCTACTCATTATCGTTGCGTCGGGGTTTTGTCGGGGACGTACGTCAAGATGGACCATGTATAAGACGTATTACTAAGTTGGTGAATGAATAATGAATGAACATATGTAAGCCAACTAAAATCGAAATACAATTGTTTATATAGCGCAATCCAATATTTTCTATCCAATTATAGTTTGCCGAATTATAATAGTGTCAACTGTCACTGAACATTAAAATATTAACAGTAATATTAAGAGTTGTCAATTGAAATATTTTATTTGAAAAGATTTCAAATAAAATGTCTGCAGAAAAAAGAAAACGTAGCCCAAATTGGTTGCCTTCGGAAAGGATTTATTGTTAGAACTCGTAGGAAAACATTTTCGTGTCATTGAAAATAGAAAAAACAGACTGTGTTACGATGAAGCAAAAATTGGCCGAATGGCAAATTATTTTGTTTTATTTGTCACTACCGTTTCATATTCATTTCTTTATAAATACAAAGTGTTGGCGTGTTACATACAGAACTTTCATGGGAACAGTGAAATTTAGTTCGAGCGAATTTCTTGGCGCGTTTATTGAACTTAAAGTGGAAAAAAAAACCTGGACAGATTCCCTGTTTGTTCAGGGTTTTTTTAGGATAAGGGTGACAAACGAGCACACAGTCCACTTGATGGAAAGTGGTTGCTGTGGCCATAGACATCTACATCTACATCTATCCTCGATTGCGAATCAAAATTCAGATGCGTTGGCACCCATGAGGACTAAGATAGAATGCCTCGTTTCTAGTAAAAAGGGCCTCCGGTTCTCTACACTCACCATATGAAACACAGCAGCGTTAAGCTGCTATTTTACGTTGGTATTCTGTGAGAGCGTGGTCCTTCCCCGGTTGAGCCGACCCATTCGTGCTACAACTATACCAGTAATATAGTTGCAGCATGGCTCTACCACGTCTGGTCAGGTTTTTACCATGTGTAAAACATTTGTTCTGTTGATTTGAAAGCGGTCCCTTAAAAGAGATAAACCATAAGGTACTTGCATACATATCAATATTACGTTTAGTATGATTTATTTATTTATTATAGACATTATTTTGATATTTACGATAATTTCGGTCCATGTACGATAATTCTACGCCCCTGGTACGATAGTCAGCTCGCTTTAAGTTGCTAACGCTGTATCATATTCATGATATTTTCAATGGTGGGGAACAGTGACGCAGGCGCAGCCCGGTTTCGAGCTGAGTAAGTACAACATACGACACCTATTTTCGAATCTATCTTATTGAATGCTTTGCTAAGAGACTATGTGATTTTTACATTTTGAATATTTACTTCTATGTATGTTTCAGACGTGAGCGTAAACCACGCGTAACGAGGCAGATTATGGCACTTCTGTCGAAGTTAGAAGCCCATCCATTTTTTTTTTATAGGAGAGGGGGCAAACGAGCATGCGGCCCACCTGATGGTAGTGACTACCGCCGCCCATGAACAACTGCAACACAGGGGAACCAGAGGAATTGCAGATGCGTTGCCGGCCTTTTAAAAGGGTAGGCTCTTTTCTTGAAGGTCCCTAAGTCGAATCGGTCCGGAAAATCGCTGGTGGTAAACTATCCATTTTGTTAACGAAAACTTACCTGCTTTCAGGCCTCAGGGCAAGGAAAATTTTGAAACAGGCTGAAAGGTAGCCGACTAGCTCAACCAGCTCCTCTATTCAAGACGCCTAGACGTAGATAAAGTTAAGTTACTATCAAATAATTTTCCAAATTTAATTATTATTTATTTTGCAGGCGTGGAGAGACTTTAAAAGCCAGGTCTGCACTAAAGTAAATAAAACTAAAAGTTAAGAAAGAAAGGATACAGATACACACTGACTGAGACAGAGTTGTGTCGCTCATAGGTGTAGACACACATTTAGCAGCGACTGCCCTGACTCTATGCCACGAGGAAGAAGTGACTTCAGTAAAGTGTACACTCTTAATAATTACTTACGTACAAATTCATATGCATAATCAAACTTCATAATATTATTTTTAAGTTTGAATAAATACCTTTACGGATAATTACAAATGTTACAACATGAGATGGAAGCTGGGGTGGAAACAATAGAAGTAATTTACATATCTCAATGTAAGTTTTTAAAATATATTTAAAAGATAATGTAAATTCTGTTGTATTTTAAATGTACTTACCTACAATGTATTAACAACACAAATTTTAATTACAGGTAATAAATATAAGTTGCTTGAGACAGAGATAGAGCAAGCATCACCGGCATCACAAATCACAAATTAGTAAGTTTGTGTTATTTTAATTACACCTACATTCATACCTCTCTACATGATTATATTTACTTTAAGCATAACTTTATCCTATGTTAAATTTGGCTATATCTTGCAAGTCTGGCAAACCATGGCTGTCAACTTTTCCTCTAGTTTCCAAGAGCGAGTTTGCACTCTGTAAAACAGTGCTCCCCTCAATAAAGTTTTTCTGTTCTGGGGACTTCACCAACTGTATTATAAGTTCAAGTATGTCAAGTATAAGTCTCTCATTTAAAATATTACAATAGACATGGCATGTCAATTGTAATATTTTCTGGAGAAAAACAAGTCCGGGGACTTAATAAAGTCTGTTTGTTTGTGTATTCGTTTCACGAAAAATTTTACCCTTTTACTGGAAAAGAAGCATTCCATCTTAGTCCTAAAGCTTGACAACGCATCTGCATTTTGATTCGCAAACGAGGATAGATGTAGATGTCTATGGGCCACAGCAACAACTTACCATCAGGTGGACTGTGTGCTCGCTTGTCACGCTTATCCTATATAAAAAAAAAAGAAAATTTTATGATAAAATGTCCATGTAATTTGGTTTGTAAGTAGTTAAGGACCTGGGTCAACTTATAGGCTACATTTTTCGATTACGCAGCTTCTTAAAAGTAGGATTAAGTAATTTTCCTTTAGATATTAATTTTCTATTAAATATGATTAGTTATAAGTGAATAAGGTAGGTTTTTTTTCAAATAAATAGTATTATAAATTATCTGGAGGTTAATTATATATATAAAAGTGTGAGAGCGGATGTTCAACGTGCCTCTTGCTTACGCAATAAATCATTATCTATACATATAATAAATTTGTAGAAAAGTCGTGTCTGTATTCTAACCTTGAAAAAAACAAGGCCAGGGACTAAATAAAGGGTAGCCAAATTAGTGGTTTTAGAATTTTTGTCTGTCTGTCTGTCTGTGTATTACCAATTCACGCAAAACTACTGGACCGACTTCATTAAATTTTATATATAGGTAGTTAGTAACCCGGGGCAACTTATATACTTTTTATCCGATTACGGAATTTAAAAGAAGGTTAAGTAGTTTTCCTTTAGATGTTAATTTTCTAATATATATGATTATGTTAGTTAATAGGCGGGATGACGTTTTTCAAATAAATATCATATTTGTAAATAAAGTTTAAAATTAGTTTTAACCTTGCATAAACAATTTGAAACTTCGCTGATGATATACGTTTTAATCATAGACTTAGAATATACTAGAGTATATTTAGTATATGGTTCAATTATCAAAACAACGCCATCTATCATCGAATGAAAAGCTCATATCTTGCCTTTTAGTAACTAATAAATTAAATATTAAGTTACATTTATATTATGTTTAAATAATTACATTTACAAAAGTATTAAAAATCCTAACGTTTAATTTAATCTTTATTTCACTTAAGAGTGATATCTATCAAACGTATGAAAATTTATGTTTTTGAACAAAAAATATATAAATTACGTTTGATACATCTACTGGAGATATAGCTGTATGTAAACTGATTAAAACTGGTCTGCCTGCAATTATTGCAAAATTTCATTAAATCATTATTTCGTGAAATGGTGTCATTTCATTATATTTATCCCTGTTTGTTGACCATTTCGTGTATATAGCTTAGCCAAATCAATGAATAGAGATCGTTTAACGATATTATTAACTAAACACAACATTTCTATTTCATGATAATATGGTCATATCGTCAAATAGTTTTTCACCGTTAGCGGTGCTGGATAGCAGTGTTTTTAACAGTAACAGCTTTTAACAGCCTTTTATATATAGTAAGTAAATGTTCTTGGCTTTGGGGTGGCTCTAGAGCCAGTCGCACCCCAACCTTCGATAGCTGATATTACTAGATAGTATAGTTTTGACTTTTATAGTATTAATGTAATATAGCGCCCCTCACTTTCTGCTAAATAAACCAATGATAAGTAACTGATAAATTAAATTTTAGAATGCTACTGAATACTTATTCGTTCAGCATCAAAATTGTCACACTTAAAATATCTAGACCAGCCAAAATTGGATGATTACCACAATTACCACGTTTGGCAAAATGGTTAACAACACTGTTATACATAACACGTGTGTTTTGCGTGCAAAGTATCCAGTACTGTACACAAAACTGAGATTAGAGAGAAGTTCTTTAGTTGAATATATTGATGGGTGAGACCTGGCAAACACTCACCTGTAACTTCTGAACTGCCCGATGTTTATCCGGCCCGGTGTGATGTATCTTCTAGCCATATGTGTCCACTATTGCACGCCTCACAACGTGAAATTTGCCTCTCTACATATATGTACATACCACCTCGCTACATAAAATCGTTCCTATACTTTAGCTAGACATCAAATCCTATTATTATTAACGTTACATAACGACAGATTGAATTATAAGATTACTTTATTTTCTAATTGATTTACTTGGGATTATATATATATATATATAGCCCCCCCCAAGGAATGCCACAAAGCACAGTCCTGAGCCACTCCTAATCCATTGACTTGCTTGTCTCACCAGGGTCGTCAATCCATCTAGTGACGGGTCGCCTTATTTTCCCCATCGGCTGACGGCTTGTCGGTTCTTCGAGCTGCTATGGCCGTCCCATTGCCACTTAGGCTAACGAACTGTTGGGCTATGTCGGTCACTGTTTCTACTGCGAACTTCATCATATGTAAGTTTATCACGTAGAGAAACCCCGAGCATAGCCCCATACATAGCTCGCTAAGCGACCTTGCGCTTCCTCATCCGGCCAGCAGTGAAGAACCACGTCTCAAACCCATAAGTCATACTGGCAACACGCACTGGTTGTACAATCTTGTTTTCAAGTTTTGAGGTATACCTGAGAGAAGATGTGTCATACCCGAACGCTGCCCAGCCGAGTTGAATCTGTTGATTGACCTCTCGGTCGATGTTGGACTTACCTAGTTGGACTATTTGTCCCAGGTAAACATACTCGTCAACAACTTCGAGCTTAGTGTCTCCAACAACTACCGGCATAGGTGTGACATGGACGTTACACATGATCTTTGTTTCGTCCATGTTCATCTTGAGGCACTATTGAGGTCATTGAGTATAGTGTTTAGGTCCTCCAGCGATTCTGCCATAAGGACTATATCGTTGGCAAATCGAAGGTGAGTGATGTACTCGCCATTGATGTTCATACCTTATCCGTTCCAGTCCAGTAGCTAGAAAACATCTTCCAATGCAGGGACAAGAGTTACGGGGATATAACGTCACCCTGTCTTACACCTCTGTAGTTGGATGGGTTTCGTACTCTGGTTCTGCATCGGATAGCCACAGTCCTACTGTAGCAAACACTTCAGCAATCTGATATACCGACAGTCAACTCTGGCACCGCTGACAGCAACGTGCCCAAATTTCGATGCAATCAAAGGCTTTTCACAGTCCACATACGTAGACATAGTGGCAATTGTACTCCTCGGACTTCTGTACAATTTGCCGAAGGTATGTATGTGGTCTATGGTGCTAGCCTTTCGAAAACCGGCTTGTTCGAAGGCTGGAAGTCCTTGAGTCTGCACGCGAGACGATTCTTACGACTCGAAAACAGCACGTAGACGCGACTCAGAACAAATCGGTCTAGTTGGAATGTTGTCGCCTTTCTTGAAGAACAAGACCACTGCACCTCTGCTCCACGCCTCCGGTGTAGTGCTACCCATGGAGGACAGAATTAACAGCTTCTGAAGGATTTCGGTACCGGTTTTTATTCTGCTTTTAGAAGATCCGCTGTAATTATATCCTCACCCGGGGACTTTCCTTTTTGTTGTGCTGGAGAGTCATTCTAATCTCGTCAGGACACACCGGAACATTGTCGGAATATTGTCGGATAAGACTTCGTTTGATCGTTACTCATACCTTGCACTCCAACGATAAATGGCTGCTCATAGAACCCTCAATCTCACTCAAAATCTCAGGTGTCCCGAAACGATGCCGCCGTGAGCACTCGGCTTCAGCTCTGACAATTGGCTCTTCTGGCGGGACGATCTCTGGGCAAAAGACTTTGGAGCCATGGTTCCGTTTGAACGCCTTCAATACGAGCTGTATTGGTTATGCAATTCCTGACGCAAGCATTTGAGATCTGTATGTTTAATTGCTCAGCGTATGCTCAAATCTGTTGAAGATCAGCTATCATTTCCCGTTCAACAAACCATAAAGATTGGCAGAGTGTGATCGGAGAAAGCCAGTTCTCGTGACGGGTTTTGCTGAACTTAGCTCCGACCATGCCAACGCGTTCCGCGAGTTTGTGTCCCGCCAAAGAGTTTACAGCAGATTTTGTTGCAATTTTGCTAATATACCGTGATGAGCAATGATACGCCTCCGCATATCGACGACCAGACACCGCCACCGGTCGAGGTCAGGCATTGTCCAGCTATTCGCGTTTATGAAAGCACCATGCAGAGATTCGCCATAACCCTCACTTACGTTACCAGTTTATAACGGTCCAACAGTGCTGTCTGCCCCACCATGTCCACCGGTATGGCATGCCTTCATCTGTCGCATTTCATTTTTCTCACACCTATATATAATGAACATATTAAATGCACACAGTTTAATTGAGAATACCGCGAGGCAAGGCATCCACCATTTACCGTTACGGCGCCAAATCATGCACCGGCCGCTCCCGCCCTGCCGCCTGCTGCCCGCGGCAGCTTCATCCTTACCAATTTAATATATCGCCAATATAGCGGCATGCCATCTTCTCCGTGGAAGGTCAACGCAGGACCAATCTGAGAAGATCATACCGCAGGCGTTCCGCATGATAGAGTTTCACAACGTTGCCCATTTCATCCATCAACACATGAATAAAACTAAGGTGTCTTAATGTAGCTCTGCGGTGGGGCATGACACCAAGACGTTGTTGAACAAACACTTCAGTCATCTGTGATCATGGGTGCAAAACAATTGAGGACGGGTATTGGAATGTACTTTTACAATCCAGTGAGAAAGCAAGAGAGTTTATCGCTCATGCAAAAAACACTTAGACCAGGGATGATTGTGTTATTATATTATATGTAAGGACTATACTATTACTATACTTAGGTTTTAGATGAAAACAGCATATATCTTCAAAGCCTGTAAAGAAACCTATTGATAATCCATGAGAGGCATACATTACTAATTTTGTTTTTCTTGATACTCGTAGTTTCAAGACAATCCTGTTTTTGCTTTATATGGTTATCTTTGTATGTGTATTAATTATTTTATTTCTTTCTTCTTTTTTGAGATCAACAATCCCGGACAGAAATAGCACTGATTAATGATTATAGCGAACGCGTGGACTGTCTCATACTAACGAAGATAATATTGATGGTACTGTCTTATGGAATTGTTCTTTTGTTTCACAGTGCTTGAAGTTGACCTTCGAAAGAATTTTAGTTACACAAAAAACAAAGTACTATGACTACGTTTTTGCAAACGTAACACGCTATGGAAGACGTAGCGACTACTATTTAAACATCGAATTTATAAGCAATACCCTGTCGACAACAACGTCACGGTTTGTATTTAAAATTAAGTGAAATTTACTTTTCTTTTTCTTCTTATATGTTCATCAACCCGTGGAAACACACTGCTAGAAATGATCTTCTCTCGTTTTAGATAGAATTTGTGATAATGGGCATGCTTTTATGTAAACGAGATGGTTATAGGTACTCGTAATCTATCCAAAGTATGAAGATGTGGGTCTGTATTTTTCATATTTCAAGAGACGATATTATGTAGATGCTTGAAATATAGCATAGTTATAATCTTCAATTACACAAATACAGACATGAAGTATGTTTTGGGGTAAAATAAAAATTTAAAAATAATTTTGAAGTCGTTGTGTGGGATATTAATTTAAAGCTCTTCAAAGCAACTTAGTATACACTACATATATATATTGTTCATTTATGTGTTTAATTTATTTAATACTAGCGACCCGCCGCGATTTCGCCTGGATAGGATTTAAGCTCTTTCACTATGGGATATATCCCGACATATAAACTATATCCTGTAATTGGCTTTCACACTGTGAGATATATCTTTTAACCAGTGTACGTTCGTCATTGGATCAAAACAAACAAAATTGTCTTTCAAACAAAATGGACATTGTTTGGCTAGATAGCCTCGACAGCTCATCAGAAGAAGATAATGCAGAATTCGATTTACGTGTGTTACTTTTAAATAAAAACAGGGAGCGTAGATACTGGATATCAAATCATATAAATTTTAGAGAGGAATTTGGTGAATTTAGACTTTTTAATGAATTGTATGAAGACAAGTGGTAAAATTAAAAATTTTGTACAACCAACTTCAATATAAATTATTATGATAACTCAAAACGATTGGTTAGATTGAAATTTGATTAAATTTATATGGGAATGAGTGAGTTAACCGTCAAATGCCTTTTGTACGCCGATGATCAAGTCTTATTTGCATCGTCGGCGGCCGAGTTGCAATGATGCACTTTAATGAACCGATCTACAAAAGAAAGAGGTATGAAAGAACGTGTAAGACGAAAGTGATGGTTTTTGAAAGAGAAGAAAGTAAAACGTTATGTGAAATAAGAATAGAAGGGAGTTGATTGAGCAAGTGGATGAGTTTGTATATTTGGGATGTTTATTTAGTAGGGATGGTAGATAGGATAAGGTATAGAACGACGAGTGAACGGTGAAATAGGAGGATTAACACGCTATTGTGAAGAGTCAGAATGTGTCAAAAAGGCACGTTTGGCAATTCACAATGCTGTGTTAGTCCCTACTTTAATGTATGGTAGAAAGTTGGTCTGGCAGAAGAAGCATGAGAGTAGAATAAATGCTGTAGAAATGCGGTCATTAAGGAGGCGGGCTGAATCTGAATGACAGGGTGAGAAATAGTGTGATAAGAGAAAGTGGTTTGCAAGATGACGTTGTGACCAGGATTAAGAAAGGAATGCTTCGGTGGTTTGGTCATGTAGAAAGAATGAACGAAGAAAGAGTGACAAAGCAAATTTATGCTGCAGAAGTGAACGGCAGAGTCGGAAAGGGACGCCCTAGACGAAGGTTTATCGACCAACTTGGTGATATATTGAAAATGGGCCAAGAGTATACCTAACCGACGAGCGTGTGGGATATATGGATGAAAGGAGGCGAGAGAGGTGTGCCAGGATCGTGCCAAGTGGAAGTCCGTAGTCTCTGCCTACCCCTCTGGGTGACAGGCGTGAGTGTTTATGTTTATGTATTATTATATGGGACCACATGAGAAGCACCGGCTTTCAAATTTAAAAAAATCATCGAAATCGGTTCACCTAAAAAAAGTTATGAGGTTAACACACATAAAAAAAACATACAGTTGAATTGAGTACCTCCTCCTTTTTAAAGTCCTCGCTTGCGTTACTTTAAAATAATCCCCATAGCTTAAAAGAAGCCAGTTATTTCAATATTATAGACAGACACTTCAATTTTATTTATATGTAGTGTATTGATTTTCCGAAAATTTGCCTAAAAATTTTTGAATTTTTAACAAAAACAAAAAAATCTGATGGTAAGAGATAATGAAGCCCTAGATGATATATCGCACTTTTTTATTGTAACAATAGCTTTGCCTTAAAGATACCCAGATTGTGATTGAATGTAAAGACGGGCACTGGCAGATTATTCCACGCCTTGCTGTACTATGCATTACGTAAGGTGTAATATACGTGCGTATATAAGTGGAATATCGGCAACGGTAGACACGGTGACTACGTGGTTGTCCGATTGAGGAAAGGGACCTGCACACTCTTTGAATGCATCCATCATAATGCTGCTCGACAGGCCTGTCTCGAAGTTGTAGATTGGTTTCAACCAAATCGAGGTTACCAATAAGCCCCCAGTATTATTCAAATATTGTCGGCCGGTATCATATAAGGCTTTCAAATAGAACAGGTGTGTTCGCTCGTCCATCGTTGAGTTATGCGAGCACTTTGCACTTGATAATATTTTTGTTAAAAAACAATGGTCAAAAAAATTCGACTGTAAAACGTTTACTGGAAAGAGATAAGTCTTATAACCTATGATTCTTTTTTATTATTATTTATTTATTTGGGACAACAAACAATAGTACAATGGGTATTACAAAGAATAGAAGCTTAAATTAGAAATTGAATGTATAATTGTACAATCAACTACGTTATCCACGTCTTACTTAGTTTTGCTTAGTACAAACAAAATAAAAATAGTTATGCAATATATTTATGCAATATATAAAGTAAAAAGTAAGTTACAGCCTATATACGTCCCACTGCTGGCACAGGCCTCCTCTCATTTCTGAGAGGGTTTTAGGCAAGGAAATGTCCGCCGCGCTGCCCCAATGCGTGTTGGCGAACTCACGTCTTCGAAATATTTTTTTTTGATTTCTCAGACATGCAGGTTTCCTCACGATGCTTTCCTTCACCGCCGAGCACGTGGTAAATCAGCACTTAAAATTGCAATTAACAAATCGAACCCGGGTTGCTCGCGTACTGTGAAACTTACAGCGAGCGCTAACCATCTGAGCTACCACGGCATAATAAAATAAGTAACATATTATAAAAAGGAAAAGAAAAATCATAACATATGTTATTCTTCCATAACTAAGACGAATCTAACGACTAACTATATATTGTAACGCCCCGCCCTCTATCTAGAAATAGGAATGAGGCCATCTATAAAAAATATAAATTTACGTGATCAGGATAATAAACATATATTGATCTTCTCAAGGATCTTTCTAGAGATCTAGTTATAGGCTGTTTAATAAATTTATGGTGTGATCATCTAAGTTAGGACCTTTACATACGTTGTGTTTGTTTAGTAACTTTGTCCTTTTAGGTGTCTCTTGGAAGAATGAATATTCACCAGAGCAGTCGAAAGCTGTTCTGTAGTGCCTACAATTATTTTAAGCTAAGGAACCCCGCTCACGTAGAAAGTTCAAAAGGTTAAAACTTTAAATTGTCCCTATTCCACTTGTATCAGGTCTACATCAGTCAATTCCTTATAACTAATCCCTTCCCGCTTGGAAGAGGCTCAATATTTATATAAAATACCGATACAAGGGCTTGCCTCACACATTTAAAAAAAAAGGTGGAGGCACACGGCTCCACACACACGTGTGCGGTGAGCGCCAACCAACCAAAGCGCTACCCCGAAGAGGGCTGTTAGGAGTTGAACGAAGTCCACAGCAAAATAACTGGCGAACCAGTAAAAAGAGGGCTGGTTTTAGTGTAAGCACAAACATCGACCGAAGTCGCTCATCGCTAGTACGTGTAAACGCCACAGAATACGATCAAATCCAGCCACAATGAATATACGTCTCACGGTGTACAACACGTCGAAATAATAGGCACACTGGCCATAAAAGCCCTCCATGAGCGCCACCACCTGTCAGACCGACGCTCCTGCATACGTGATATAAGTGTAAGGTATCACCACCAATTGTTTAGGCAACACGTAAATTATTATTTATTAACAATAATAATAATGCGCCGTCACAATATGTAAAGGTCTATCAAGCTGTTTAGGCTACAGAGCGTTCCAAAGAAATCAACGTACTTACATATATTCTCCGAAAACATTACGGTTTCTCTGGGGCAGTCGGATAAAAAAAAGAATTTGAATGTGACCATATTTATGCAACGAAAAATATTTGCAGTTAAAGGCAAAACTTGTTCACAGGTCCACGTCATCTTTATGAATTTATTCGGAACCAGTACAAGCGTTCCTTTATCGAAGCTCATTACAAGGCGTGCGATTTCCTCAATCAATCTCAATTTATTGGTAAATTTTTGTCGACAATTGGCTTCCGATGTCCTGTGAAAGCTGTAAGATATCATCCTTTACCATTTTACTCGTTCTCACCTCTAAGGACTAAGATGGAATGCCTGACAGTCAGTAATTGTTCTGGCTCTCTACACCCTTCAGTCAGAACATAGCAATGCAAGCACCGCTATTTGGCGGCAGAACTGGTAACATGTACCTGCTAGACAGGCTTCTAGGCAGAAAAGAAGTCCTACCACCAGACTTAGAGACTACTTATAGACACAAAATTAAAAAAACACAATATCTATCATAATTATAGTGTTCTAAATATTCAATATTATCTTAATACTGCTGCAGCGTGACTCTATCTCAAATAAAAGTTCAATAGATTAACTTTTTTTGTAATGGAGGACTAAGATGGAATGTCTATACAGCCTGTTATTTAACTGGCTATCAAAATCTCTAGTTTAATACACACTTTCGACCAAAATACCAGAAATACCAGGGTGTAATTGACCCAGACGGACTTTTATGGCCTGATCGACGGGTGAGCCATACGCCTGCGGTAAACGTTACGATGGTTTTACTCGGCGGTGTGTTAAAGCTATGTTCTTTATTTCATAGAACGCTGACTAGCCGCGAGCCTAGTTTATCAGCTCCAAAACCGCGGTTTTAGCGATGATCTACCAACGAGCTTCACCTTTGAGTCACCAAGACCGCGTTAAAGCTCGCCCGTTGATCAACGTCTTAGACAGAAAAGAAGCCACATCTAGCAAGAGCCGATACCCAATTTTAGCATAAACGTAGCAAAGTCACGCTGCAGCTGTAGGCATTATGCCTTCAGCACGAAATGGACGTTGTGACCGGGTAAACTTATATTAGTCCTCAGGTGACAATCTTGATGTGAACAATGCACCTGAGTGTTGTTTATTACCTTTACATGTATAAAAATTATATTTTCCAGGCTAAATACACCATTCGGAACATATCTTTGCCTCTAGAGGATTTCCAACGTGTTTCCCTTTGAAAAGGACGCGTAGATCTTTGTTTTAACTCGACTGAGACCAATGAACCATTGGTAGAGTGAAATTTATCTTTCTTTTAAAATGAACTTAAAAACAAAAACGGCTGTTATCTGTTACATCTTTTCTTGAATAAGCTGTTATTGGTTTTGTGTGTAGTGGTATTCCTAAATTTGCGTTTTATATTGCTTAAGTTTATTTTTTAAATATAAATACGTGTACTTAGAAAATTTTAATATAAAGTTATGATGTCATATGCTGTCACCTTTTTAATAAATATACGATAAATATGGTGTAAAATGTTATTTTTTGTTGGTTTTACCTTGATTTAAACCAACGGTACTTAACCATTTTGGCTGGACCCTAATTAAATACAGCGGTATGTAAATCTCACGAACCTATACATAAAACTTCGTTAATACTTCTTCCTAATTATTCAAACGTATTCTTCTCCTTTTTTCATGAATAATGACACTTGAGTAAAAAAAATTCACGATACCTACCATTTATATTTACCACTGATAATTTCCCATGTTTTAAATTATTTCAAAAATTAATTTCAAAAACTAGGAAACTTCTAAAATTACTTACCATTCATACCACCGTTATATCTAGAATCTTGCATCTTTTTTAGAAACGTTAGCCGTCTTTTATTCAACGTCCCCACATTTGGATTTTCTCCTGTCCGTGAGGCAGTTACAACCATAAATTACACAAGAACAAACTTCCAGACCCGGAACAATTATTTGTAGACCATACTTGTTGTGGATTAGAACCCCGGCCTCATATACTATATACCTACATCATATCGACTACTACTACATCATATACCAAAACTTCAGTGAAAGTAACTTGAATCACCTCACCAATTTATCCTTATTTCTCTCGACTGCTCCATCATCATACCTTGATTCCCATCTATTTTAATCTACTTGTTGAGATTTTCTAATAATCCCAAACGCGATACCTGCTGTGTTGGTGAAGAGTTGGATATCCAGACATTCCAGGTGATGTTTCAGCGTTAGGTCAAGACTACCATGTTCTTAAAATACATCGATATATATGTACTACACACTAGATTTGGCATTCCGAACATTCACTGTGTTCAAATGAACTGTACTGCAATCCGTACACCTTTAGTGTCATTTAGTGGCCACAGACTATTATGATGCATTGTGTGGCTTCAATATTCATAGAGTGTGGAGTTGCGCTAATGATACGAGATTTCAAATTAAAGTTTAATTAAACCTGAACGTAAATAATAATTCAGTGGTCAAATGAATAAATAGGTAATAATATTACAATAGAAAAAATAAATTTCTTGATTTAAATACCTACCTACCTACCTAATCTATTATGACAAAAACTGACCGCGCAGGCGCAACGCTTATATCAACTGCGCGCACGTCTACTATCTCCTGCATGCGCGAAAACAGAGTAGTAGCACATTTTTGTTTGAATAGCTTCTAGTACGTAGTACATATAACTCAATGTTAAAATATCATTGTGAAATGCTACCACATGGCCTGTGAAAGTCGCTCTGTCTCCTCGTTAACTACAAAAAGTAATGATCTACAAACGGTTTAACAGATTTTTAAATATAGCTGAGAACACACTTGATGAAGACACCTTTCAAACAAAAAAGAAACTAAATCAAAATCGGTTCATCCATTTGGGAGCTACGATGACACAGACAGACACACAACAACATACGTTAATATATCACCCTCCTGTTTAGTGTAGGGGTAATAAAATAAAAATGATATGTTTTATTCAATTTTGATTTTTTATGGAATTTTCCTAACTGCTTAATAATTTAAAAATTATAAAATGTGTTTACATAATATTTTGTCCTGTTTTCCGTGATGTCAATTAAAGTACTGATTGAAAATTATTTTTGTGATGTCTTACACCTGTCCCGCTCAACTGTAGCTGCAGTCTCGACATAGATTGCAACGCTATCGTAAACTACCGATCGCTAAATAAAACGAAAATCGTTTGCCGTAAAGATGTTTACGATAAATGCAAGTCTCTACAGCCGAAATACCGAGCAAAATCGTTAATTATCTTTTACTTTCAAAGTCACATGCGAACGATAAACGTATAAATAGTGCGGTGTTTTCTTTAAAAAAATTGTTGTTAAAATCTCCTTGAATCACAGGGAAAATTAAGACATAATTTTATAAAAATAATCGGTTTCTTTTGAAAATTGTACAAAAACAGTAGAAAGCTTATAAAAACATGTTTCATAGTAACTTACAAGCAGATTTAACTGTCTAAGAATTGAACTAACTTGTTAAATATCAAAGGACATAAAAGTTTGTCTCCTTGCAACAATGTTAATGTCAAAATTATCAACGTCTCAATCAAATTGATTCCGGGCTAGTATGTGTACCGTAATTACGGTAAGGGCATTTTTTTCATATTAAAAATAGTTAAGAAGGTAAGAGTTCGAATGATGCGGTTCCTTTATTTAAATTATGTATTGAAAACCACAGTCTCTAAATTGGCAATACCATGACCACGCCCTTGTTGCAGTAAACAACTGCAAGTTTATAAACGCATCCCTACGAATAAATTGAAGTTCTTTGTATCGCCTTTCTAGTCTGTGTCTATGTCCTTCCTAAACTGCTCAATAAAAGGAAATCTCATGACAATCCATCAAAAGGTACAGACAAAACTGCATTCAATGCAACGCCTGATTATGAAATGCTCAAAGGGCAACAGAATATTTACAGAAATTAGAGATGTTACTATCAGATTCAAATAATTCAAATTAATGTCTAATAAAGGTATTGTTCTATAATTATTGCCCTCAAATGTTCTGAATTACCTTTGTTTATAGGTCAATGTATACCTGATAATTTTAGTTTTTTAAATACTAAGCAATTTGTGCTTTAAATGGTTGTTTTATTAAAGTAGTACACCGGTATATATACCGTATTTTGAGCGGTATCACCTTGACCAGATTTTGGACATGGCAACACTGATTCCGTTTGTTCATTTTGACATTGATTGAATCAATGTCATCTTTGTTAGAATCATAGACTTAGAATATACTGTATATTCTAAATCTATGCTTGCAATAAAGAATAATAATTTACCAAAAAAATCGTGATACATAATACACTGTTTTTTTTAAATATCATATCAGCGTTCAGAGCCGTACGATAATTATCGTACATATACGATAATTTCGTGCCTACGTACGATGTACGATAGCAGATTATTATCGTACGCAGATTGTACGATAATTTCCATTATGATGCAAAATTTTAGAATTTATTTTATTTTACTTATACGCTGATAGCCTAAGGGCGGATTCGACCAAATACCACGTTACTCCAGACTAACTAACCCTCGAATAATTTTAGTCTTTGGTCTTACTCTGAGATATATTCGTTTGCATTTTTTCAACACAAACGTAGAGTAGTAGCTAATACTGGGTATTGTTTAACGTCTTATACACGGTCCATCTTGACGTACGTCCCACCAAGGTCATGCACAACGCACGATGCAAGAAGACAATGAGTAGGCTTGGCGTACGTCAAACCTACTCATTATCGTTTTGCGTCGGGGTTTTGTCGGTGGGACGTACGTCAAGATGGACCATGTATAAGACGTATTACTTTAGAGTTGGTGAATGAATAATGAATGAACATGTAAGCCAACTAAATTCGAAATACAATTGTTTATATAGCGCAATCCAATATTTTCTATCCAATTATAGTTTGCCGAATTATAATAGTGTCAACTGTCACTGAACATTAAAATATTAACAGTAATATTAAGAGTTGTCAATTGAAATATTTTATTTGAAAAGATTTCAAATAAAATGTCTGCAGAAAAAAGAAAACGTAGCCCAAATTGGTTGCCTTCGGAAAGGTATTTATTGTTAGAACTCGTAGGAAAACATTTTCGTGTCATTGAAAATAGAAAAAACAGACTGTGTTACGATGAAGCAAAATTAGCCGAATGGCAAATTATTTTGTTTTATTTGTCACTACTGTTTCATATTCATTTCTTTATAAATACAAAGTGTTGGCGTGTTACATACAGAACTTTCAATGGAACAGTGAAATTTAGTTGAATTTCTTGGCGCGTTTATTGAACTTAAAGTGAAAACCTGGACAGATTCCTGTCTGTTCAGGGTTTTTAGGATAAGGGTGACAAACGAGCACACAGTCCACTTGATGGAAAGTGGTTGCTGTGGCCATAGACATCTACATCTACATCTATCCTCGATTGCGAATCAAAATTCAGATGCGTTGGCACCCATGAGGACTAAGATAGAATGCCCTCGTTTCTAGTAAAAGGGCCTCCGGTTCTCTACTCACCATATGAAACACAGCAGCGTTAAGCTGCTATTTTACGTTGGTATTCTGTGAGCGTGGTCCTTCCTGGTTGAGCCGATTCATTCGTGCCACAACTATACCAGTAATATAGTTGCAGCATGGCTCTACCACGTCTGGTCAGGTTTTACCATGTAAAACATTTGTTCTGTTGATTTGAAAGCGGTCCCTTAAAAGAGATAAACCATAGGGTACTTGCATACATATCAATATTACGTTTAGTATGATTTATTTATTTATTATAGACATTATTTTGATATTTACGATAATTTCGGTCCATGTACGATAATTCTACGCCCTGGTACGATAGTCAGCTCGCTTTGTTGTTAACGCTGTATCATATTCATGATATTTTCAATGGTAGTGACGCAGGCGCAGGCCCGGTTTCGAGCTGAGTAAGTACAACATACGACACCTATTTTCGAATCTATCTTATTGAATGCTTTGCTAAGAGACTATGTGATTTTTACATTTTGAATATTTACTTCTATGTATGTTTCAGACGTGAGCGTAAACCACGCGTAACGAGGCAGATTATGGCACTTCTGTCGAAGTTAGAAGCCCATCCATTTTTTTTTATAGGAGAGGGGGCAAACGAGCATGCGGCCCACCTGATGGTAAGTGACTACCGCCGCCCATGAACAACTGCAACACCAGGGGAACCAGAGGAATTGCAGATGCGTTGCCGGCCTTTTAAAAAGGAGTAGGCTCTTTTCTTG
Source organism: Parnassius orleans (assembly GCA_029286625.1). Taxonomy (NCBI): domain Eukaryota; kingdom Metazoa; phylum Arthropoda; class Insecta; order Lepidoptera; family Papilionidae; genus Parnassius; species Parnassius orleans. Next base: position 25,556 of record JAGSMP010000884.1, on the reverse strand, counting down.
AAGGTCCCTAAGTCGAATCGGTCCGGAAAAATCGCTGGTGGTAAACTATCCATTTTTGTTAACTTGAAAACTTACCTGCTTTCAGGCCTCAGGGCAAGGAAAATTTTGAAACGGGCTGAAAGGAAGTAGCCGACTATAGCTCAACCAGCTCCTCTATTCAAGACGCCTAGACGTAGATAAAAGTTAAGTTACTATCAAATAATTTTCCAAATTTAATAATTATTTATTTTGCAGGCGTGGAGAGACTTTAAAAGCCAGGTCTGCACTAAAGTAAATAAAACTAAAAGTTAAGAAAAGAAAGGATACAGATACACACTGACTGAGACAGAGTTGTGTCGCTCATAGGTGTAGAGTACACATTTAGCAGCGACTGCCCTGACTCTATGCCACGAGGAAGAAGTGACTTCAGTAAAGTGTACACTCTTAATAATTACTTACGTACAAATTCATATGCATAATCAAACTTCATAATATTATTTTTAAGTTTGAATAAATACCTTTACGGATAATTACAAATGTTACAACATGAGATGGAAGCTGGGGTGGAAACAATAGAAGTAATTTACATATCTCAATGTAAGTTTTTAAAATATATTTAAAAGATAATGTAAATTCTGTTGTATTTTAAATGTACTTACCTACAATGTATTAACAACACAAATTTTAATTACAGGTAATAAATATAAGTTGCTTGAGACAGAGATAGAGCAAGCATCACCGGCATCACAAATCACAAATTAGTAAGTTTGTGTTATTTTAATTACACCTACATTCATACCTCTCTACATGATTATATTTCACTAATACATTTCATGTATTTGATTATTTCAGTAGCAAGTGGCAGCAGAGCAACAGTTGTTGTTTCTCCACCATCCACCACCACGAATAACAGGTGCAAGAAATAACGATGCAGTCACCAGCACCACAATAGAAATAACGATGCAGTCACCAGCACCACACAATTAAGTAAGTTTGAGCATTGTTATTCATATAATTCCTACTTACATAAATTATATATTTCTGTTCTCCGCTGTTTCATCCACTATTTCCGAGATAAAAAGTATCATGTGTTAATCCAGGATATGGTCTATTTATGTGCCAAATTTCATATACGAGTATATCTACAAATCTAGAATCTACATATGCGAGTACAATATCTACATATACAAATCTAAAAATAAACGACTGTAACGACCAGAATGTAAATTGTACGTGTCCTACCATTGATAAAATAGATACAACTAAATATTTAGGCATAATTATTGATCAAAGATTATCTTGGCACTCCCATCTGGAACTACTGTCTAGCAGAATAATTAGAAAACTTATTTGGATTTTTAAAACATTTGACAATTTAAGATACGTTGCAACAAATAAAGTTCTAATTCTAACCCAAGTTTATGCAGCTCTTGAATCAATACTGTCTTACCGCATTCTAGTGTGGGGAGGAGCATCAAAAAATAATTTCCTTGAATTAGAACGTAGTCAACGAGCCTTACTAAAAGTTATGTACTGTAAACCTTATCTTTTCCCTACAAAAGAGCTATACTCCATAAACAACTTATTAACCGATTAATTGCGGATGCGGACTTTTTTTCCTGTGACATATAACACGCGAGTCGTGTTATTTAAAAAATCGTTATACTCGCTCAAAGTGTGTTTTCGGAAGATTTATCCAGAACTAAATATTCATTATTTTGCAAGTAATTCATGCCTACAGCCTTCGTTTTGTTTTAGAATTGTTGTTGTTGTTTTGTTTGTGAATTTGAAACTTTTAGTTGACACAAACTTTTTAACTCTTTTTTACTGTGTGGGTTTTTAAAATCATATTGTTCACAAATACTCTCTAATAAGTAACAAATAATAGTACTCATCGCGATCGCCCACAAACTCAAGTTGTAAACAAGTTTCTGAAACGTCTCCTGTTAAAAGAAACATAAGTAATGCCTTTGTCTTATGGCTTAATTTTGCTTAAAATCGTTAAACTACCATCTTATTACTAACAGTTATCATGTGGCCGAATGTACCATACGAAGGGCCACGAGGTACCATGTGCTCTTGTGGTATGGTATAAGGTTTATTTTTGCTTGAAACAGTTCGAACGCGTACATGCATAAAAAAGTTCAAAAAAATGGAGTCTATTGGTTTTTTTTTTATAACACTTTGTTTTGCTATCCTTACTAATCACACGTCCTGACACTCAGTTTTGTCGTCATCAATCTCTATCTCAGGAATATACTTGCGATTTAATTCTAAAAAATTACACAGATTGGCGGCTCATCGGCGCCGCGTGCACACTACCAATAGCGAAAACCCGCTAATAACGGTATATCGTTATAACGTTATATTATTCGGTTAATTGAAAATTTTCTATTAATGGGGAAATATTTGAAAATAATTGTACATTTTTACATTTTTTTTGTAGGTTATGGCATTTTGTGATCATTGATTCCAATGACAAGGTGGACTGAAGTTAAAGAACGTACAGAAAACGCATATCGTAATGTATTTTTTTTTGCAGTCTTACTGGCGGTGTGTGAGTATAGATAGTGACAGTGTGCGAGCGAGAAGTGAATAGAGGCGACATTTTCTTTCAATCCCATTCTTTAACCGCACGGGTAGTAATTTAATACTGGTACATTTCCATAGAACACGCAGCACAGCTAAACCATATTGAGAAGTCTCCACGGTAGTTTCGGTATCAGAATAGCTTGCACAAATAATAACATTTGTAAATATCAATTAATCATAAACCTTCTTTTTATCAAATTAAAGTTCTTGATCCTTCGATATTTACAAACGTTATTATTGAGTGAAAATTTAATTTAATAAAATCAAGGTTTTTCAGGGTGGTTTAGCTGTACCTACTTATTTAAATGAAAAAAAATCTTAAAACAAGAAATAGTGGTAGGTTTTTAACATCTGCATAAAAAAAGTCGATTTCAAGGAAAAGTCGTTTGCAACTGATGTTTGATGTCAACTAAACGTAATCAGGTCTAAACAAGTAAACAAACCATAAAAAGAACATTTTTTACACATGGCTGATGGCACAATAGGCGTGTCATCAAATTCTATGGCGTTTGACACTACAGGCGTGTCACGTAATATTTGTTCATCGTCACAATTAGAAGTTTTCGAAAATTGATGTCACAAAGAATCGGTTCAGTATGAGAAAGATATACATATTGCAAGACACAGTAACTACAAATATAAACTCGAAGACGAAAAGAAGAGAAAACATAGTAGTAGAAACAGATATTGAAAATACTAAATTTGCTAGCAATGTTTATAATATATACAGGTGAATATTGTGATAAAAATATATTTTTTAAATACTTACAAAATAAAATTATGGAGAAATAAAGACTTCATTCGATGAAATCATTTAAAATGCACTCCAAGAACAATAACAACATACACACACACACACACACACACACACACACACACACACACACACGCACGCACGCGCACACACACGCGCACACACGCACACACACGCACACACGCACGCACGCACACACACACACACACACACACACACACACACGTGCGTGCGCGCACACACACACGCACACACACACACTGAAACTACTTTTTGTTTTAATTTAAATTTAAGTTTTGTTATTATAAGACTATTTTAGATATTATTTAAAAAGTTTAAATTTTTTTAAGAAGTGTTCTATGGAAGAGCGGGACTTCCTGGTACAGGTATATATTTACTTAAAAGGATGTCCCAATAACGAATTAATGTATACATTTGAACAAACCATGTAACAATAATAATAATAAATAATTATAAAAAGAAACTAAATATAGAATATATAGAATATATCTGTTCTGCAGTTTTAGCGTGATTAAGTAACAAACAAAAATCTTTGCAAACGTTCACATTTATAATATTAGTTTATTTAGATATTTTACAAACGGACTCTTCTTGGGAGATTGTAAAATATTTAACAGTACGTTCACTAATTTATTAAAATAGATTGCGCACGTTACAGAATCTTCCTTAATCAGAGTAACTTTTTCTAGCATCTTTTTTTGTTGTTTTTTTAATGTTTTTTGTTCAGCATCTTTTTTTGACAACTCGGCTCCATTATTTTTTAACTTATACCGGGTGTTTGTGAAACGCTCCCGAAAACGAAGACAGATGATAGTACTAAGGATACCTATGATGATGGGTCACAAAGAAATTCGATCCCGAATAATCATGAAAATACTTAAACATAAAACCAGCAGTGAAACTTAAAAAAGAAAATCAGCTGACAATAGGGTCGATATCCTCGCGGGCGCCGAACTCTTATCTAGATCGGTACGAAACAATGCATTGATATACACTACCTATCTACCCTTCCTTTCACACACACGCTGCTCGTGTCGCCTCGCGCTGTAGAATTTACACATGCTTCAAGGACGTTTACCCTGATGCATTTGTTTTGGCGGGATTGATTAATAATTTTAGTTTTTGAGACAGTTTCGTGTTGACTATCACGAGCGATAGTTCAATTGTTTTGTTTATTAAATTATTGTCGTTATTACTTGTTATTTATTAATTAATGATATTGTTCCTGTTGTTACGTTTTGTGTTTTTGTTTTGTTTTAATAATGCCTAACGCGTAGGTAATTTATAGTGTTCGTGAATACGGCAACATGTTAATGTGCCTGAGAATCTCATAAGGCCACGGAGGATCGGTAAGCTGTTTCATACCTAATTTTGTTAAAATAACTTAGTACTGAACTGATCTGAATAGGTACATAACTGAATACATCAGAATAATAAACATACCTACACAATGGATAATAAAGCATGACCTAACCTTGTTAACATTTTATTTAAGTATTTTTTCATTAGCGGGAATTGAACCAGTTATTTGGTTTATTTAACCTAATTTTTTAAATAACTTAGTACTGAACTGATCTGAATAGGTACATAATTGAATACATCAGAATAATAAACATACCTACACAATGGATAAAAAGCATGACTCTAACCTTGTTAATATTTTATTTAAGTGTTTTTTCATTAGCGGGAATCGAACCAGTTATTTGGTTTATTTAACCTATGAATTGAATTAAAGTACATGTGGAGACAAGCACAGTGGCAAAATAGTAGGTTAAGTAGATAAGTTAGGTATTTAGACAAGTGTTAAATTATTAGGTATTGTGGTACCATCGTTAGTTGCGGGCCGCGCGAATTCGGCGTATTTTCATGATTTTTTTACTGATATTAATGTTTTATTTAACTATATTAACACTATAGAGCGTGAATAAAGCTAATAAAACGTTGTGAAAAGATGATTTTTTTTCATCAGGATCGATTTTATATTTCACCCATCATCAAAGATATAGTTAATACTGTCGTCTGTCTTCGTTTTCGGGAGCGTTTCAAAAATACCCTTTATAACAATTGAAGCAAGCTGGAGAGAATTAGCAAGCATTAATTTCTCAATCTAACTATATTTTTCATTACAGCTGCAGAGCAGAGGCTGCCAAAATGCAGGCGGAGGCAGCCAAACTGCAAGTTGAGGCGTCTCTTTTACTTGGGCAATATATTAGGAGATGCATTAATTTTATTTGCAAATAAAAATAATAAATAAATTGAGATGTTTAATGTTTTGTTTCAATTCACACATTATTACTATAGATAATTAAGTATAAACAGTATTTATGAGTCATCTTTGTATGCGCTCTGCAACAGCTCGCCCAGTGCCAGTCACTCGTCCTGTAATAAAAATAAAATTTTAAGATTATTCTAATATTACAAAGACAACATAGTCTAATCTAATATGTCCTAAACAACATTATTACCTGTATCTTCTAAGTCATCATCATTAAAGCATTACATAATGCAATAATAAGCAATACAGAATGAAAACAAAGGATGGGAAACGACGTGAAGCGCTTAATCTTATGGAGCGACTCTTGTGGCGGGCAAATCCGCAACATAAAACTAGTTTTAATGTTAAAAGCTGCATTAAATGAACACTCATCTATAGAAGAAATCAACATTCGATTTCTTGAATCAGGACATAGCTTTCTACCTAATGATTCTGACTTTGCGAAAATCGAATGTTTTAAAAAAAGGCAAAACATGGTTTTTCGTCTTTCGTCTTCGTCGGTCTTTGACGATTCGAGCCACTCTGCACTGGATGCGGTCAAGTGGAAGGAGCTGGTACTAGGGAGCCCCGACCCAGGGATGAGAACAGTATTCCATGTTAGGCCGAACCTGCCCCTTGTAAAGTTGCAAGCAGTGTGCCGGCATAAAATACTATTCTGCTCTGCTGAGCACGCCAAGCTTTTTAAGTGACCACGAAACTGCACGTTATTCGATAAGTCAACGCCGAAGATTCCGATATTGGCTGAGGTAACAAGGGGAGTACCCTGAAATTGAGGAGTTACGATAAAGGGGTTCTTTTTATTGGTAAACGCGCAAACTTGTGTATTCTGGGCATTGAACTTAATTATATTTAATCGCCCCAATCCGAGACCTTATCCGGCAAAGAGTCGATTGCGGTCAGGGGTCAAAAACTTAAAACTCGAAAATTCTTTATACAACTAGGATAGTACATAATTTTTCGAATTTCGTTCTTGGAGGCCGAGGAGAAAATTCTTTATACAAATAGGATAGTACATAATTTTTTGAATTTCGTTCGTGGAGGCCGAGCGGCCCCTTTAGCTTAGGGGCCCCGGGGCACTGCCCCGCTAAGCCCCTGGGTAGCTACGCCACTGTGCTTAGCGCCAATGCCATGCGCAAACTGCGAAACGAAGTGGAACCTTTCTATTAGGACACCCAGTTTTTGATATCGCGCGAGCGCGCGATGGTCGCATCGCTTACTCGCGCGATGATTGCGTAATCGCGTTGTATTAGGACGACGCCTTAGACGGGCCCTGTATCAAAATTTATTGGGGGGCCCAAATGAAGGATAAAGATTTTTCACAAAAGGAACAAAAACGCTCGCATTGAATTAAATAATTATGTATTGAGTATAAGCTATTCATCATCGTCATCATCATTACAGCCCTTCACAAGTCCACAGCTGAAGATAGGCCTCCCCCCAAGGACTGCCACAAAGCACGGTACTGAGTCACCTGCATCCATCGACTTCCTGCATGTCTTACCACTCGGTCGTCACTCCATCTAGTGGGCGGTCGCCCTAAACTTCGCCTACCGGTACGAGGCTGGCACTCGAGAACCTTATTTCCCCTTCGGTTGTCGGTTCTTCGAGCTATATGGCCGGCCCATTGCCACTTCAGTTTACTAATCGGGCTATATCGGTCACTCTGATTCTACTGCGGATATCCTGATTTCTAAGTTTATCACGCAAAGAAACCCTGAGCATAGCCCTCTCCATAACTCTCTGAGCGATCTTGAGCGTCCTCATACGGCCAGCAGTGAAGAACCACATCTCAGATCCATAGGTCACCACTAGCAACACGTACTGGTTGTACAATCTTGTTTTCAGGTTTTGAGGTGTAACTGACGAGAAGATGTGTCGTAATTTCCCGAATGCTGGCCAGCCGGTCATCGGACCTCTCGGTCGAAGTTGGACTTACCTAGTCGGACTATTTGTCCCAGGTAAACATATTTGTCAACAAATTCGAGCTTAGTGCTCCCAACAACTACTGGCATAGGTGTGACATGAACATTAATTTGAACAAAATAACACGCTATTACAACAAGGTCCCGGAAAGTGTACAGGCTCTCTCTATTACCAAGTTTAAATGTTTTGTTAAGCTGAAACTGTATAAAAAGGGTTATTATAGTATAAATGAATATATAATTGATAATAACCCCTGGGAATGAGGTGGTCGCTACCAAGCAGTTTCTAAAATAAATTTTGTACTTAAATAGTGTGTACAACCATTAATGTAAAATTTACTTTAAAAAAAAGTCCCGCTGGGTTTCTTGCTGGTTCTTCCCAGGACAGAGGTTTTTTTTTTCGAACCAGTGGTAAAGTAAAAAATGACTTTCAATAAGAATTACACATGTAATCTATATTGAATAAAAAATTATTCTATTCTATTCTATTCTATTCTGTTACACATGATCTTTGTTTTGTCCATGTTCATCTTAAGACCTATCCGTTGGGAGACACCATTGAGGTCATTGAGCATAATGCTTAGGTCGTCCAGCGATTCTGCCATATGTAATATATCGTCGGCAAATCGAAGGTGAGTGATGTACTCGCCATTGATGTTAATACCGTATCCTTTCCAGTTCAGTAGCTTGAAAACGTCTTCCGATGCAGCGGTGAAGAGTTTCGGGGATAACGTCACCCTGTCTTACCTCTCTGCAATTAGATAGGTTTCTACCTGGTTCTGTACTCGGATAGCCATCGTAGCACCACTTTACAAACACTTCAGCACTTCGATATACCGTCGTCAACTTGGCACCGCTGAAGGAACTGTAGCACCGCCCAAATTTCGACGGAATCAGTTTTCATAGTCCACATACGCAAGACATAGTGGCAGAATGTACTTCGGTCTTCTGTACAATTTGCCAAAGGGTATGTATGTGGTATATGGTACTAAAGCCTTTTCGGAAACCGGCTTGTTGGGGAGGCTGAAAGTCGTCGAGTCTGCGTGCGAGACGATTCTCTATGACTCTCGAAAACAGCACGTAGACGCGGCTCAGTAGGTAAATCGGTCTGTAGTTCTGCAATAGAGCGTTGTGGCCTTTCTTGAAGAACAAGAGCACCGCACTTCTGCTCCACGCCTCCGGAGTGGTTCCACCATGGAGGACAGAATTAAAGAGCTTCTGAAGGATTTCAAGTACCGGTTTTCCACCCACTTTCAGAAGCTCCGCTGCAATTCCAACCTCGCCTGGGGCCTTGTCGTTTTTAAGGTGCTGGAGAGCCAATCTAATCTCGCTCAGACTGACTTACGGAATATCATCGGAATAGTATCGGATAAGACTTGCTCTTGGATCTTTACTCACACTTGCGTTTGGCTCCAACAATGACATGTACAGCTGCCCATAGAACCTCTCAATCTCACTCGAAATCTCAGGTGTCCCGGAAACGATGCTGCCACCATCTGTCTTCAGCTTTGACAGTTGGCTCTTTCTGGCAAAGATTTTTGAGCCTTGATTCCGCTCGATCGCTTCTTCAATACGAGCTGTATTGAAGTTGCGTAAGTCCCGCCGCATGCATTTGGAGATCTATCTGTTCAGTTGCCTGTATGCTGTCAAATCTGTTGAAGACTGCAGCTTCATTTCCCGTCTAACAGCCATGAGATTAAGAGTGTGATCGGAGAGTTTTAGTGTTCTTCTGCGGCGGGTTTTACAGAACTTAGCTTCGACCGCATGGGCGGTTTCCACGAGCTTGTCATTCATATCGTCCACTGCATTGCAGTCTTCTAGGCACTGAAAACGGTTTTGTAACACAAGCTGAAAGGTTTAGGCAGTTTGGATTAGAGCACGAGGGGCGACGGAGCGTTGACTTCATTAGACGAGACCTCTCCAACTTAACGTTTAGGTTCAGTGTGCCTCAAACCATTCGGTGATCGCCACCAGTTTTCACCCTCACGATCACTGAGACATCACTGAACAGTTGCCGTCTAGTCGTCATAATTAAGTCAATCTCATTTTTTGTCGAACCGAAAGAGTTTATCATAAAGAGTCCCTCTTTCTCCATAAAGTCAGCCAGCTGCTGGCCCCTTGGGTTCCGTTGCCCTATTCCAAATTTCCCTACCTTCAGCTCATCGTTCTCTCTTTGTGTAGTTTTGTTAGTTTCCCATTAACACCGTATAGTGGGTTTTGGAGGAATGCATGGCTTTAGAGATATCCTCATACATTTCCTCCACCTCCTCATCAGGATGTGCCGAGGTTGGTGCGTAAAACTATATGACCTTCAACGAATACCATTTGGTGATTCTGAGTATAATGTACGCAACCCTCGTCGACACTCACAATCTTTACTACGTTTTTAACGAGAGACTTGTGGACGATAAATCCGACACCTCTTTAGGACAGATGGTCGCCCTCACGGTGATAGAACAAGTTGCCGAGTTCGAGGATTACTGTGGTCTCCCCCTCTCTTCAGACCTCAAGTAATTCTATAATATCCCAGAGCAACTTGTCTATCTCTTCTTCCAGCTCCAGGATCTTCTCGTCAGTCCTCAGGGTGCGTGCGTTGTATGTTGCCAGGTCAAATCGTCTTAGGTGGCAACCGAACCTCCACCGGAGATTCTTAGCACCCCCTGCCCCGTCGTTACCATGGTCGCCACCATAGCCAGGAATAGTGGGGCCGCCGGGGACTGGGGGCTGTCTTTTTTTAACTCTAGTCATGGGGATTATTGCCATAGTTGCCACGCTTGGCGAGCGGGTTGGCAATCGCAGTTTATTTATTCTAATTTGCTGTTATCAGAAAGATGCTGCTGCCCATTAGACATATGTCAATCGTGAATGTTCGTTCATTTGCCCCGGGTCACATCAAAGTATTGATGATTGCAATTACAATTTTTGAACGTTCCGGGTCAAACGATTGACAGGACCTACGATCAAATAGAATAGTAATATCCGAAGAGCCACATTATCTGGCGGGTTTCACAGATCTCAGAGTACAGAACCTCGCAATGATCTATTTGAATGATCGACCCGAATGACCAGGACGAATCAACAATTGAATGATCGGGTCACTAGAAATGAATGAATGACACATGTCTACTGCCCATCTTCTGTCTCAGTTTCCTCTTTCTATCCTTAGTACTTTGGTATCCTTAGTACTATCATCTGTCTTCGTTTTCGAGCGTTTCAAAATACTCCTGTATATATATATATATATATATATATATATATATATATATATATATATATATATATATATATATATATATATATATATATATTAATGTGTAGGCGAAAGAGGATCATCCCAGATGCACTCATGATGGATGGCGCAAATATGCGTGCGTTACAACATAAAGTACATGAAAATATATGGTACGCTTTTCCGATGACGTTAATTTCAAAAATCCTATATAATAACAACGGTTGCCACGTCACCACAGACACGACGCTTCGCTAGAGTAAAACCTTCTCTGGATCTGGTCAGTATTTTATAGACGCGCCTACACGGCCAATCCTGACATACGACCGTCTTCGGGCGTGTATCTTTATGAATTCCTGTAACAAACACTATTAATCACAACTACTTCCGCTCATCTATCCTGACATGAGGTTGTATAGGTTTACTGTCCCTATATTTTGACATTCACACACACATACGCAAGGCGATTACGTTTGACCACATGCAAACTAACACTAGCTAAGGCGTCCTTTTGACCAGCCATCATCTCATATGACAACATGGACCGGACAACTGGCTCTTTCCACTAAGCACACACAGGCATACAGCTCTTTATACAGCTTCCACGGCACTATTAGCATCGATAGAAGATATACACCTTAACAACACATACCCTCTTATAAATATACTAACATCCTCGATCATACAATAATCGAAAGCGTGCGTCCCTTCGATCACGCATGGACCGGACGGCACCTTTCTCTCAAGCCACCACATACAGCTGTAAACTAGTATGTCGCTACGACCAACCGCTCGGTTCTGGCCCGGACGATACTGCTGTACTCTGTTCAACCAACCTGACTAGACCGGACGGGTGCGTCCCTTCGACCAGTGTTACTCCACAATTCATAAGCCTGGACCGGACGAATGTGTCCTTTCAACCAGCCGCGCGCGGCATGGCCCGGTACGACATTATCCCTTCGACCAGCTTCACCCAAATTCAACCCTCAACATCAAACATTCATTAGCCTGGACCGGACGAATTTGTCCTTTCAACCAGCCGCGTGCGGCATGGTCCGGTACGACATTGTCCTTTCGACCAGCTTCATACAAAACCAACCCTCAACATCAAACACCGAATCTGTTGACCACACAATATTCATAGCAAAACTGCTACACTCATCAACACATTAGAACATAAAAAGGCCACTCATTCTCTCAATTCATAGCATTCTAAAGTTAAACATTGCCCCGGTACATCGCTAAACATTTCGAACTTTAAAATGTACCCCATGTAAATCATATTTCGCAATGAACATAAAACTGAGATAACAAATCCAGTAATAACTTCATCAGGCACGATTGTTTTAGGAATTTACTCGATGAGGGATCATAAGTGAAGACCAGTTTCAGACGCAGTTTCTTTAACTCGGGTTTCTTTCCTAAGGGATATGCCATTTTAGTAAACTTAAGCTCGGTAAGACAATTAGCTGCATGATCTTTTAAAGCGATTAGAATAGAATAGAATAGAATAGAATAATTTTTTATTCAATATGGATTACATGTGTAATTCTTATTGAAAGTCATTTTTTACTTTACCACTGGTTTGAAAAAAAACCTCTATCCTGGGAAGAACCAGCAAGAAACCCAGCGGGACTTTTTTTAAAAGTAAATTTTACATTAATGGTTGTACAAACTATCTAAGTACAAAATTTATTTTAGAAACTGCTTGGAAGCGACCACCTCATTCCCAAGGGTTATTATCAACCATGTATTAATTTATACTATAATAACCCCCTTTTATACAGTTTTAGCTTAACAAAACATTTAAGCTTGGTAAAAGAGAGAGCCTGTACACTTTCCAGGACCTTGTTGTAACAGCGTATACATTACCCCAAGAATGAATTACTGACTCTGTGGAGTCGAGAAACTGGTATCACTAGCTTGTGTTTGTTCCTAGTGTTTACAGAATGTATGTCACTTTTTTTACTAAAACTACCTTTGTTTTTGTGAACATACATTAAATTTTCGTAAATATACTGAGAGGCCAAAGTTAATATATTTATTTCTTTAAATTTATCTCTAAGAGACTCTCTCGGTTTTAGGTTGTAAATAGCTCTAATGGCCCTCTTCTGTAAAACAAAATAGTTTCTGAATCAATTGTATTTCCATAGCAAAATCCTATAAGACATTATGCTATGGAAATAACTGAAATAAACTAATCTAGCTGTCTCAACACTAGTGAGACCTCTAATCTTTTATAGCATAGGCTGCAGAACTTAGTCTGCTTGCTAGTTTGATATATGGGGGCCCCACTGAAGCTTTGCGTCGAGAGTGATGCCAAGAAAAACAGTGGATTCAACAGGGCTCAGTTCTTCTCCATTTAAAAACACATTGGTACCCAGATTTTTAACATTCTTTGTTGTAAATTTAATACATATAGTTTTATTTCCGTTTAAATGTAGATTATTAACGTTTAACCAATGCACTAATTTTGATATAGCATTATTCACTTCGTCACATTTAAATGATTGACGTTTAAGTTTAAAAATCAAGGAAGTATCATCAGCAAATAATACTATAACATGATTATCCCCTACAAGGGAAGGTAAGTCATTAATATATACTAGAAATAGGAATAGGCCGAGAATCGAGCCCAGAGGGACACCCATTAGTACAGGTGACCCGGAAGAACTTTTACCATTGATAACAACTTTCTGCATTCTATTACTTAAATATGAAATAATAAGTTTAAGCGCTGTGTTCTTGACACCATAGTACTGTAGCTTCCTGATTAATGTCTCATGGTGAACACAATCGAAGGCCTTGGAAAGGTCACAAAATATACCCAAAGCATCCTCCGAATTCTCCCATGCACAAAAAATATGTTTAATAAGCTCAACTTCAGCGTCAGTTGTCGAGCGACCTATTGTAAAACCGAATTGATTTTTATGTAGCAATTTATTAATATTAAAGAAACTTAAGATCTGATCTAAAATTTTCTTTTTCAAAAATTTTACTAAATGTTGGTAGTACAGAAATCGGCCTAAAATTGGCGGGGTCTAATGTACTACCAGATTTAAATAAAGGTATGACTTTACTATGTTTCATTAAATAAGGAAACACACCAGATTCGACGCTTGTAATAAATATAGTGGCTAGATAGGGTGCTATTATATCTATTATAGATAAAATAACTTTAACGGAAATCCCCCATAAGTCTGCCGTTTTCTTAACATCTGTCTGCCGTCGTCTGCCGATATCTTTTGGCAATACTCTATGGAATTCAAAAGTATTTGAAAAAGCCTTTACATTTTGTTTAAGCAATGATTCGGCGACAGTAGGAGAAGAATTTAATGATTTTGTTGTCAAAAAAGGAACATCAGTAAAATGTTTCTCAAAACCCATAGCAACTTCTTGATCAGATCGAGTTAAATTATTGTTAATATTCAATTGAAAACTGAGTTGCATGGTTTGACCCTGCCTGTTTCACTATTTATTATTCTCCAGGTCATTTTAATTTGTTAGATGCAGTTTTAATTTTGTTACTTAAATGTAAAGCCTTAGCGGTGGAGCACACTTTTTTAAATATTTTAGAATATGTTTTTACATAATCTCTAAATATAATAATAATTCTTATATTTTTTTTAACTTTCTTTAAAAACGTGCATGCTTGTGTGGTGTGTTTGTGTGTGTGTGTGTGTGTGTGTGTGTGTGTGTGTGTGTGTGTGTGTGTGCGCGCGCGCGCTTGCTGTAATTATTTGAGTATTCATATGAGCGACTTTTCAAGGAGAGACTCAATTTCCTCATAATTTAGTGGTTGTAGATACTTTTTTACTGCATTTTTACATTCAAAATGGGTCATTGTGTAAATTCCTACATGTTTATTAATTTTGTTGTATAATTCTGCTGCGCGTTTACTATACTGAACTCTAAAATACATATTTTTAAATTAAACTTCGTTGCGCACGTTCCAAGTGGATAAATTTTGTTTTGCAAGCACCCCCCCCCCCCTCCCAAATAGATATACAGTACCCCAAAACGGATTGTACCAAAGCTGTGTATATATCGTTTAATAATTTCTTTTGCGTAAGTTCAGTGGACGCTTTTCTTGGCACCACATGTCTTAAGGTACGAAATATCCAATTTAATTTAGCAATTCTGTTACATACATGTTCTATGTGAGAATACCATGACAATTTCTAGTCTATTATTACACCTAAATATTGTGTATATGTTACTTTATTTATAAATGGACAGTTATTAAAGGCGCAATTATTTATGTTGTTACATGTATGAATTTTATATTGAAATCTTCGAGGGTTGCGTGCGTTTGGATATACTGAAACAGATATAATTAGTTTTTGCTGCGTTAAGGTAAGTAACTAAATTTAACCATTTTGCCACCTGGGCCATCCCAAATTCTGCCCTTTCCTTAATTTCTTGCCATGATTTACCTTTAAAGATAACTGCTGTGTCATCAGCATACGAAATTATTTGTGCGTTTCCTATTTTTAAGTTGCATAAATCGTTTATGTAAAGCAGAAACAAGGAAGGCCCCAATATACTGCCCTGTGGCACACCATATGATATAGTCGCGTCGTCACTAATAAACTGATCAACTTTTACACATTGATTTCTATTGGAGAAGTAGTCTTTAAAAAGTTTAAGGGCAGTACCTCTTACTCCGACTTTTTCCAGTTTATATAAGAGTAGGGGGCCAGAAACAGTGTCAAACGCTTTCATGAGATCTAAGTACACAGTTAAGCATTTTTGACCTTTATCTAAGTCATCAACCACCAATGATGTCATACGAGCAACTGCATCCTCACTAGATTTGCCATGCCTAAAACCAAACTGATAAGGAGATAATATATTAAAAGAATTTAAATATTTAAGAAGTCGAATATTAATTAATTTTTCAAGTATTTTTGATATAGCTGGTAATATTGATATGGGCCTATAATTACTGATGTTGCTTCTGTCCCCTCCCTTAAATATTGGTACAATACAAGATTTTTTTAGTTTCTCCGGGAAAACGCCTTTTTCAAAACATAGGTTAGTGAGGTGGGTGAACATTGGTATCAGTTCGTTCTTAGCATACTTTAAGAATCTAGTGGAGATCCTTCAGCTGGGGCACTATCAGTCTTTAAATTCATTAATATGCTCCACCTCACCTGTGTCAGTATTTAATAGTAGAAAGGAATTAGACTGTGTAGGCAAGTTATGATGTTGTATGTTATAGCCGCTTGAATTTAGTTGCTGTGCTAATTTTTTACCAATATTGACAAAGTATTCATTAATATAGTTGATTGATTGCAATGGTGATGATTTTATATTTAATAACTCTGTATTTTGATCCTTACATTTATTGCAGTATGTTATGTTTTTAATATTCTTCCAAAGTAATTTATTATTTGAAACCGATTTTGCAAGTAATTCTCGTTCATATTTACGCTTTAGATGTTTTAAAAGATTATTACAGTAATTCCTATACCTTTTATACGTTATCTTAAGTATTTCATGTCTTTTCTTACTTGTTTTTGTAAATTATTTCGATTTTTAATGCAGCGTAAAATACCAGTTGTTATCTAAGGTTTTATGACCCGTTTGTTGCTAGGAATAACTCTAATTTCAGTACTCGTTTTCAATGAATCAGTTATTCGTTGTATAAGTTGACTTATTAATAAATTTGGATCCTCACAAAACAGTAATTCTTACAAATTTTGGTCACGTAGATGCTTAAGAGCTTTTTCAAAATCTATAGCACTCGTATTATATGATCTTTCATTATAAAGCTCATATAACTTTCGCCTACTTTTATAAATTCCTACTGTCGCCCATTAATTAAATGATTTGCGACTGTTAAAAGAGAAAGTTTTAGAAGTAAATATTCTACTAAATTCACAAGTTATAATTTTAAATAACATACCATACAAATAATTAGCACTATTTTTAAATGAAAGTGATGGAAGTCTTTTTATTATATTACTTCTAAACCTCTCCAAGCGATGATCAATTATTGGAACAAACACAACTTTCTTATTTTTCTATTTTTTGTGTATGTAAGGCAATGATACCAACTGTCCACAGTGATCTGAACTTAAATTTTGAATAATTGATTTATGCAAGGGCTTAACATCTGTAAAAATGTTATCTATACAGGTCGCACTAGGCCCAGCAATACGTGTTGGTTCTAAGAATAAATTAACAAGATTATACGATTTAAACAATGAGCTAAACTTAATACTATGGAAGAAGTTTCATGAGATTGATGTTAAAGTCTCCACATATTACAAAAAACTTGTTCTGTTTACGAAGTTTGATAAAACTCTTCCACAATCCTTTCAAAATAGTCATAAGTAGCACATGGGGGTCTGTAAACACTTACAACAATGAGGTGCTCGAGCTCGACACAAGCCATTTCTACAGTTCGCTCAACAGAGGGGCTCACAATATCCTTACGTTCTTTATATAATAATAATTTATCTGCTAATATTAAGGAGCCACCACGTAACTTTTTTCTCCATTGAAGGAACTGACCACCTGGTGATTTCTGAAATGAAACATGAATTTATAATCTTTTAGCCAATGTTCAATAATACAAAGGATATGTATATTGTTACTATTTAAAAACAATTCAACTTCAAATTCTTTGCCCATCATGCCTTGTATATTTTGATGCACCAGGTGTAAACAATTTTTATTACTTATTTGTGGGCTGCATTCAAATTTAATTAAACTCTTATTATTGCTAGAGATTGCCTCTATTGTCGCATCTACAAATTTAAATTAGTTGGAACTGGTTCCAAATTAAATGTCAAATGATTATCATGCTCAATAAAAGCAGTCTTGGTAGCCAAAAACTTGGCCTGCGTTAAAAAGTAAATAATAACATAGCACATTTGCTACCAGTCTTAAATTATATTTGGATAGGTAATACCTATCTTTTGTCCAAAACTTTTTTATCAAATTATTTACGTCAATTAAATGAAATTTGTCATTATTATCATTACAATTATATGTCAAATTTAAATTATTGTTACATATTAAATTATTCATTTGTATATTTAAATTATGTCTTAGATTATTTTCCTGTGGCAATACCTGTATGTAAGGCGGTGTGAACAAGACAATTTTGTGTACATTTAAGTTATCAAGTTGTTCAATATATCTTAATAACTGTTTGTTGTTTACACTGCCTCTTCTACCAACAAAAATTATTATTGTACTATTTGGGCAAAATTTAAAAAAAATCACTAAAAGATGCTCCAGGCATGCAGCAATTTGTAATTTTCTGTCCCTTTAAAGAGTTATTTAAAGTTATGCCTAGATTTTTTCCCATGTCATCGCTATATACAATTATATTATTTTTGTTAATATTTGAGTTATTTTTTATTTTAAGCTCCTCTGCTATGGCACTGTCATAGAGTTTTGGTGGTGGTATAATATTATCAGCACACACCAACTCTGAAGAAGCTGGTATTGAATGCTGACACTCACATTGATGTTTAACTAAGGAGTCAAAACGCTCCTCATTATATTTACATGTTTTTACCAGATTATCCATAGCCAGTATGTGTTCTTTTATTTCGTTTTGGGCTGATTTATATTTATTGGACACAGTTTGAAGGGAGTTACTAAGTGATAATATTTCTGATTTAAGGCATTCTACGTCAGTCTCATAACATTTTTTTATGTTATCCACCTCAATTGAATACAACTTAAGTTCATATATCAATGCTTGCTTTTCTTTACATAAAACATAATTTTAGGTATTAATCTTATTTTTTATTAATTTTTGTACTTTCCTTATGTATTTATTAACTTTTATATACTTATTCAATTTGGTTTAAATGCAATTAATCCTTACTGTGTTTCCTGAAGTGGAAGAGTCGTCACCAGTCAAATCTATTGTTGCAGATTGTAAATGCTATTAACAAATCAAATCATGTTCTATCTAAGCGTTTATTTTGTGCAATAATTTTTAATACATTACAACATCCCTCTATATCTGAGGTTGGATGGTCTGGATTAAAATTCAAAAGTTGCGTAGGATTTTTTACTCTCCATTGACATATGCGGCATTACCAACACTCGTGATAAAACGTCTCCTTTACTTCCACATATGTACCTACGCATACTTGCTCGTCGGTTAAGGGTACTTAACAAAACATACTTTGTATAATAATAATTACGGAATAATACCACTTTTGGTTACTCTTCCAGCCAAGTTTTCCCGAAAAAGTCATGATGTATAGTGTGTCAAGACACAGTGAAATCATTTATGTTATCTATTTGATTACACACAGTGATCACAATGACGCAATGACTAGCAACAAACTGTTACTAAATCTTTATCACTTCTTGTGATACGATCTACTGTAGAGACAACGACTATCAGGTCGTTCCAAGTCGACCAACAGTAGTCTCTACGAGACAAAGGCCTTCCACCACACCATCAGATGTTCATCGCTCCTGAATGACTCACAAGTAAATCGTATTTACAACTATGCACCAATTCGTGCAATGCGACAAAATAGTAATAACAAGTGACTAAGAATATGAACGCTTGAAAATACCTCCGGCAACTTCTTCAATACTTAATTCTACTTCAACTAAATCAATTCAAAGGAAACTTTACATCACAAAATAAAATGTCCAAGAGCCATTTTAATCGTTCGTTACGCGACAAATGTGTACTACCTACACTTCATTTTATTTTTACGAGCATCTCCGTTACATCTCAACGACGATTAAACTAGACCTCTACCAAAACCACACGAGCACGGCACCCACTCTTTGAGCTACGGCTACAGTATGGCTGTTGACATAGTCATAACACAAAATAAAAGTAAGTAAGCAACTCTACAATTTAACAGGGTCATTAAACACTCAAATAGACTCAGGTTAGTCAAATGAAATAAGGTTGGCTTTCAAGCATTTCTCTCAACCAATTAAAAAGTTAACCACTTGTTACTACAACATATTTTTTTCAAAGCAATATTTAAGACAAATTTACTTCCCTCACGCATCTAATATCGGTCCGCAGCAGCGTTAAATAATCTGCCCGTGGCGTCCCACGCCGACAGCATACTTCCATTCAAGAATGATCGGCAGATTATATGTAGGTGAAATAGGAACTTTATCCCACTTCCGATGTAAGCGAAAGAGGATCATCCCAGATTCACTCATGATGGATGGCGCAAATATGCGTGCGTTACAACATAAAGTACAAGAAAATATAATGAACAGATCGTTAGCAATTCGTCGCAAATGTATGGTACGCTTTTCCGATGACGTTAATTTAAAAAACCGGGTGTTTGTGAAACGCTCCCGAAAACGAAGACAGATGATAGTACGAAGGATGCCTATGATGATGGGTCACAAAGAAATTCGATCCCGAATAATCATGAAAATACTTAAACATAAAACCAGCAGTGAAACTTAAAAAAGAAAATCAGCTGACAATAGGGTCGATATCCTCGCGGGCGCCGAACTCTTATCTAGATCGGTACGAAACAATGCATTAGGTATACTACTCACTCTATCTACCCTTCCCTTTCACACACACGCTGCTCGTGTCGCCTCGCGCTGTAGAATTTACACATGCTTCAAGGACGTTTACCTCATGCGCATATGTTTTGGCGGGATTGATTAATAATTTTAGTTTTTGAGACAGTTCCGTCTTGACTATCACGAGCGATAGTTCAATTGTTTTGTTTTAATAATGCCTAACGCGTAGGTACGTTTATAGTGTTCGTGAATACGGCAACATGTTAATGTGCCTTGGAGAATCTCATAAGGCCACGGAGGATCGGTAAGCTGTTTCATACCAATTTTTTTTTAAATAACTTAGTACTGAACTGATCTGAATAGGTACATAACTGAATACATCAGAATGATAAACATACATACACAATGGATAAAAAAGGATGACTCTAACCTTGTTAACATTTTATTAAAGTATTTTTTTCACTAGCGGGGAATTGAACCAGTTATTTGGTTTATTTAACCTAATTTTTTTTAAATAACTTAGTACTGAACTGATCTGAATAGGTACATAATTGAATACATCAGAATAATAAACATACCTACACAATGGATAAAAAAGCATGACTCTAACCTTGTTAATATTTTATTTAAGTGTTTTTTTCATTAGCGGGGAATCGAACCAGTTATTTGGTTTATTTAACCTATGAATTCGAATTAAAGTGGCTACGTGGAGACAAGCACAGTGGCAAAATAGTAGGTTAAGTAGATAAGTTAGGTATTTAGACAAGTGTTGTAAATTATTAGGTATTGTGGTACCATCGCTAGTTGCGGGCCGCGCGAATTCGGCGTTCGCGCGTACATTGACCCCTAGTCAGCTGATTGTAATTCAGTAATTCCACTGCTGGTTTTATGTTTAAGTATTTTCATGATTTTTTTACTGAAATTAACGTTTTATTTAACTATACTAACACGATGGAGCGTGAATAAAGCTAATAAAACGTTGTGAAAAGATGATTTTTTTTCCATCAGGATCGATTTTATATTTCACGCATCATCAAAGATATAGTTAGTACTGTCGTCTGTCTTCGTTTTCGGGAGCGTTTCAAAAATACCCTATATAACAACAACGGTTGCCACATTACCACAGACACGACGCTTCGCTAGAGTAAAACCTTCTCTGGATCTGGCCAGTATTTTATAGACGTTCCTACATATATATAAGCGTTTGTCGGGAATGAGGGTAAAAAAATAAAAGGAAATACGAACAAATGAAGGTAGAATGGTAATCTCCCACTTGTTTTAGCAGTATAAAGTATCCCACAGGCGACTAAGAGGCACACATTCCGCTTGCGCCGTCGCCCTCGTGCGGTCGTGTGCTAGCGGAGTCCGCCAGCTGACCGAGCACCCGTCGCCGTACGGGTCTTCTCCCTCAGTCAGTTCAGTCGAGGAATAGAAAACGTCAGTCCCGTCCCGTCCCCCTCAGCTAGCGCCGCCGCCCCCGTGTGGTTTTGTTAACTGACCACGCTCTCGTCCCCGTACGGTTGAGAATGCCCTCCCACGCTGCCGTCCCCGCACGGTCGAGTTGCCCTCCTGCCTCTGCTAGCACAGCCGCCCCCGTGCGGTTGTGTTGTGCGCCCGCGCTCACCGTTGAACGGTGAGTGCCTTCCCTTCCCCGCCTCCGCTAGTGCCGCCGCCCCCGCGCGGTTGTGCTAGCAGTCAGTGCTCACCGTCCCCGTACGGTCAGTACATTCTCGCTCATGCGACTCCCACTCCATCACTCCAGCACCGCCGCATTTTGCGGCCCCGTTGGTTGACCCGCGCTTCCGTCCCCGGACGGTTGTGCCCCACGCCTCCCTCTCCCCGAGGGAGGTCGTCTCCGATTCGGCGATAAAGCCTTCGGGCTAGAGCCGTTCTCAGGTGGTGTTTAGTGGGTAGGCACTTCTTCAACGTGAGTCCCACATAACCACGCAGCCAGCTGTGTAGTATGCTATGAGCATTCACCACCTCCCTCCCCCGCTTCCGGAGGGTGTCCTTGCATTGGGCGCAAAAAAACTAAGAGGCATCAGTTTGTAATTCTAAGAGTCCCACTGTCGTTACTATGCCCGTTGGGGTATTCGACTAGTGTAGGCAAGGAAGGTCGTGTTGCTGAGGGGCTGCCCTGTGTTACATTGAGATGGTTAGTGATACTGTTGGTTTGCATACATTGGTGTTATCACGTAATTGGGGTCCTGATAGTTAGCAGGGTTTGTTACCGAGTAGTGTTCTTTTATTTAAATACTTTTGGAATAATTTCTAACATCAGAAGTGGAATAGTTTCTTACATCAGAAGTGGGATAGTCTCTGTTATCGTCCACATATAATCTTCGAATAGTGCGAGGTTATTACGTTGGTGAAACCATTGAGTTATACAAGACTAGAGGAACAAACTACATTACCGCGCGTCGAAAAAGTGTAACCACTATCTAAACGCGACGACGTAGCTTTGAAACCACTAAACATTTTAAAGTAAACATATATCTGTCTCATTAACACAAGTCGCGAAAACAATACCGTCGCTATGATTAAATAAAGATAGACACAAACATGCAATGGCGGGCTGGTATTGCCTACTATATGAAATTTTACCCAAAATAAGCAATAAAAAGGAGTTTTTTTTAAGCTGCAGTTATTTTAAATATGTATCTTTTCTTATCCGATTAATAGAAGTAACCATAACTAATGAAATAAAATAATTTTTTTCAAGTATTTTTATTGTACTAATAAATTAAACAAAAACTTAATCAGGTAAAAAAAAAATGGGTTTCTTAATCAAGAAGACCATGAATTGTGAAAGCATCGGTAAGTCTTTATCTCCTAAATTTGGACTCATGACATTAGCTACAAAAACTGTGGTTATTAATAAATTTCGTTGATTTTTTGGTTTATAGAATTTCCATATAACCAAAAAATACTAAAATTCTATCTTTTACTATTCATTTCTAGTTTATAGATAGATATTTGAAGTTGTTAAAATACTATTTAACAACTTCAAAAAGTTTTTATATTTTTTTGCAACAATACTGAAGATAGTTAATTGATTCAGGCTTGACTTTGCGGAAGTCCATTTTTAAGATAATACTAAATGGTGTTAATCTGTAGTAATAATTAGTTTAAATAATCGCAATCGCTTTTTGGTCCTAGTTTGTCTTGATCCCGGAAGTGCTTAAAACAAATGAGGGTAGATTTCGAAGGCACCCAGTGAGTCTTCTTTCTCAGCAATCGTATTATTTCCACCCACTTCTTACGCTGTGCTGCATCTTTAGATACCCTGCAAAATTATTAATATAAATAGGTAATAAAATATAATTAATAGATCATTCATGAATATTCTAAAATAAGAATAATTAATTCCTTTGTATAAAGGTTGAAACATAGTTTTTATTATAATTTCCAAAATATTTTAAATCAGAGGTAACAAGTTAACATATTCCATAAATTATATAGTCGTAGTAGTGTAATGTGGGAAAATTGCAAAGGCAACATTGAACCTAAATTGCAATATTCGATATTTTATTTCATTTTTTTTTGTGTTTTTTACCTTAATATTAAAACATAAACTAAAACTTACGTGTGGAAAGTGATTCCGCTTGATTAATTATGTTTTTGTGACCTTGAATCGCATTCTTTCACTACGCATTTAACCATTTTTTGTCGCGGATCGTTTGGCTCAACTCGGTCGGCGTCACATTGAACACTGAACTGACGTTAGCTGGGCATATGGTTGTGGCCATATGTGCAGTGGCAACGCTTTGGCGCGGTAATTACTAATCTAGTGTAATATATAAAATCAATGGGTGAAACACTATGACGCGCCTCGCGTCACAAATGCATCACCTTTGTTTTTATGTTAAATGTCGTAATGAAACTTGCTGCCCTATTTACGACAATGAGATACCATTAAAGTGTAAAGTAAAAGTATAAAGTGAAATGTTTTAAGCCAAAAGTTAAGTCTTTTTGTTCGATTTATATTAAAAGTACCCGCGAGTACTTTCATTGTTTCTTCACGTACCCAAATATGTTAACAAATGTTGAAATAAATGTTTAAGGCACCTAAATGAGTTATAGTTTGCATTCAGTGAAAACTTAACTTGTTCGAGTTTTGTTGTAATTGATGAATGTCGAGTTATGATGTTTTGTGAAATGATATCAAAATACGTAGCCCATATCATAGATAACTTAACAAAATAATAACTCATTAAGTCATAGGCACCACGTTAGCATAACATAATAAAATAATAACCGATTAAGTCATAAGCACTACGTTAGCATAACTTAACATCTACTTAAATCATAGGCACAAAAAACAGTAAAAGCAAAAGACATTGAAACAACTACGTCAGATGCACAAGCGTGTACTTAAGTACATCCAACACAGGTCTCGCAAAATAGGTATCCAAAGTAATTTAAGATTGAAACAGATGTAAAACGTTTCAGGTGCATGAAACAAATAAATAATCTGCTTTGCAAAATTAAAAATTAAAACAAATGAAGATAAATGTATTGCGAACCATAGAATTCCGGGCTTCGAAAGTTCACCACACATTCTCTTAAGAAACGGCAACTGTGTGACATGGCATTCACAAACCATTGCACACACTGCAAAAACGGCAACCATGTGGAGAGACTAATCCCACCACATAATATTCCAAAGGGAAGGAGGCAACTGCGCAAGATGTACGCATTACAAAAGGCAACTGCATGCAGAAGCGTAGGTAAAAAAAGGCAAATGTAGATATCCGCGTGACATGGCTCATCACTCGGAACGAAAACTGAGTAAGCGTCAGCAGCCTCCGCTGTCAAGGCAGCCTCCGCTGTCAAAGCAGCCTCCGCTATCAAGGCAGCCTCCGCTGTCAAGGCAGCCTCCGCTGTCAAAGCAGCCTCCTATATCATAACACTTTATATTATACCCATGCTACCAAATATATGTAGTCTCCGCTATCTATCCAAATCATACTTTTTTATCATGAAAAGCTTACATAAAAAAATTAAATAGAGACCAAATCTTACCATAGTTATGTCTGATAAGTAAAAATCCAGTTCCGTGGGAATATATGATTGGGGTAATGGACGTAAACGGTCTCGACAGTATTTATAAGTGCGGTTAGAATATAATTTTTTAAGTTGATACCTGTTGCTGTATACTACTACCTGCAGACGACCATGTTTTCTAAGCATCGCAACGCCACGTGACCCTCGACTCCACACTTGTAGCAATTGATTACATGCTTGATCATTGTTTCACTTTTATTAAGATTATCGGAAATTGAGGTA
>JAGSMP010000883.1:0-171009 GCA_029286625.1 Parnassius orleans | reverse complement strand
TACCATAGTTACTGTCTGATAAGTAAAAATCCAGTTCCGTGGGAATATATGATTGGGGTAATGGACGTAAACGGTCTCGACAGTATTTATAAGTGCGGTTAGAATATAATTTTTTAAGTTGATACCTGTTGCTGTATACTACTACCTGCAGACGACCATGTTTTCTAAGCATCGCAACGCCACGTGACCCTCGACTCCACTTGTAGCAATTGATTACATGCTTGATCATTGTTTCACTTTTATTAAGATTATCGGAAATTGAGGTAGGTTTAGTCTTCTCAAATTTCAATGACATGTTATACCAGACAATGAACATTAATTTTGAAGGACAAAACCTAAAAGTACAAATATGACAAAATTCCTAGGTATATGGATAGATCAAAAACTAAATTGGAAAAGTCAAGTTGAAAATGTTTGTAAAAAATAAATAGATTTTCGTACGCACTTTACAAACTAAGCAAGTGGCCACAAAAATACAGCACTTACTGCGTATTTTGCCTATGTGGAATCCGTTCTGCGATACGGACTCATAATATGGGGTAATAGCACAGATGCAAAAAGGCATTGGCATTGCAAAGGCAAGGATTAGAGCAATATGTGGCACTGCACCTGATGAGCCTTGCAGACCGCTATTTATATCTCTGGAAATACTACCCCTCCCATGCCTGTACATTTTTGAAATTGCAAAGTTTGTAAAACAAAACATGTATTATTTCAGACAAGCTAAAGAGATTTACATACGAAATACTAGAAATGGCAATAGACTTGCTGCTGAAATTATACCCAAGAGTGCTCGAATTAAAAAACTGCTACTGGATGTGTATTCTCATATTTAATAAAATACCCCAAAATATAAAAGACTTACCCTTAATAGATTTAAATGCGCCTTTACAGGTGGCTAAATGAACATTGTTTTATAATGTGAATGACTACTTAAATTTGACATGATGTGACACAATATTAATTATATATTTTTATTGAATTTTAATCTTAATTATATTTAAATTTGTATGTATTTGTATTAGTATTGCTAATTTGTAAACTTTGACATGCTGATAAATATTTTAATTGAATTATGTATTATAATATAGTAAACTGAATTATAAAAATGTATTTGCATATATTATAGATGGCTGAAAAGCTGAACTACAATTTATAATAACCACCTAAATGTACCCTTTTCAAAGCAATAAATCTTCATTTCATTTCATTTCATTTCATTTCATTTCATTTCATTTCATATAGCTTGACCAAATCAATAAATAGAGATCGTTTGGCGATATTAACAACTAAACACAACATTGCTATTGCTTCATATTTTTATATCGTGAAATAATTTCATTACACACTGCTAGCAGCGCTCATAGCGTATTTTGACAGAAGCAGAATTTTTAATAGAATCTACATCATTTAATGCCTAATTTATGTCTTACATAAATGTTGGCGGCTTTGTTGTGTGATTGGACCACCCAGTCGCACCTCAACTTATTTTCGCTGAATGTTAGAAGGTACAGTTTTGTTTTCATAGTTTTAATCTCATAATTAAATAACTGATGAAATTAAAGAGAATTAATTCTATTGAATACTTATTCTTCCAGCATCAAAAATTGACAGATTTAAAATATCCAGACCGGTGTCTGAATGATTTATCGTTATTGTCACTTTGCAAAATGTCTAACAGAACTGTGTACACAAAACTATGATTAAGACAGAATGTCTTTGGTTTGAATATGTTGGGTGTCTATCAGCATAGCAATATTTCACCAACTCTTTTGTATCAAGTCCGATGTAAGTAATTGAAAATTAAGTGGACTGTAATTTTCATCTCTAAATGATGGAATAGTTTGAATGACTTATTAAAGGTAAAGGTAGAAAGAAGCTGCACTATTGTGGGGGTCCACAGTTTCTTTTCAGTTTTATGAGTTTTATTTGGCAAATACGGAGCCGTGTAGCCGCCGTTGATTTCAGAACACAGGAACAAAAGATTCCATTCCTGCGAGGAACAATAAAACTGGTAAGGAATTTTATTTGCTTATTTTCCACGTGCTCCAGTGAAGTGGTAAAGAATAACACGAAACCTTGATGTCTAAGTAGTTTTAAAAAAAAACGTGAACACGTGAAACCACTATTTTGCACATGGGTAATTAGCAGCCCTATGCACAGTCGTAGGACGTATAGCTGCTTCTTTACTTTTTACTTTTGATGAGACTTTTAAAACAGTTGGTTATATATTAAGACAGCTTTCATATTTTCAGGAATACCTACCTATTAAGATTTTTGTGACAGTCCAGGTTTTATAGCTGACATGAGTAAATGAACAGGCTTTTTTTATAGGATAGGGTGACAAACAGCACACACAGTCCACCTGATGGTAGTGATTGCTGTGACCCATAGACATCTACATCTATCTTCAATAAAGAATCAAAATGCAGATGCGTTGTCACCCGTGAGGACTAAGATGGAATGCCTCTTTTCCAGTAAAGGGGTCTCCGGTTCTGTACACTCACCATACGAAACACAGCAACGTTAAGCTGCTATTTTGCGCTGGTATTCTGTGAGCGTGGTCCATCCCCGGTCAGAGACCCATTCGTGCTACAACTATACCAGTAATATAGCTGCAGCATGGCTCACCACGTAGGGCTTTTGCGAAAAAGTACTATAAATACCAAAGACAGCAATTTTAAAGTCATGTTTGCTTTTATATTTTAACTATGAGTAAAACTGCATTGATAGAATCTTGAAATTTATCCGGTAATGGAACCGATCCAAACGTAAATTTCATAGAACGTGAGCAACCCAAATTCGATCCGCACCGACACCAATAATATTTTAATTGCAATTTGAAGTTTCAATTTACCACGTTCTCGGTGGTGAAGGAAAATATCGCGAGAAAACCTACACATATTTGAGAAGATAAAAACATATTTCGGAAATAATTTTAGGTATACTTGTAAGAGTCGGTCAACCCGCGTTGGAGTCAACTCAATCAACTCTTTTGTCCTAAAACTAGCTGGCCTGTCCCAGCAGTGGGATGTATGTGAGCTGCTACTTTTTACTTTTAATAGGCCTATCCACTGCTGATCATAGGCTTCTCCCATTGTTTCTTTTGTCGCCTCTTACACCCACGAGATGAAATGACGTATTGGTTTCTTTCCCCGCCTCTACATTGCTAATATATTTCTACTCCCGTTCATCATTTAGATTCCTCCATAGATTATGAAATGTTGGATACTAGCCGTTGTTGCCACGCTTGCAGGCGGGTTGCCAACTGCATGTTTTTTGTTTTGAGCTGTAATCAGAAAGACGCTGCTGCCCATCATCTCTATTTCACTCCGTTCATAAATATAGCCCTCTCACACGTTCATCGTGAATAGAACTACATTTATGAAATTTTATCTTTAAATGGGTAGTATTAATTATATTTCTAAATTAGACATGAGCAAGCCATGGTAAAAAACTAGTATTTAATAAATAAACAACATAATATATAAAAAATAACAAATTATAATTGAAATTTTAATTATTCTATTTATCGCACATAATGGCTACTGATTCACCCTCGCAGGAATGCATGAAGCCTTTCTACTTTATGCTGCATACTGTTCAATGCCTCCGTTACCTGAAAGACCGTAAGATTGTGACTTACCATATTCAAAGTACTCAGTTCTCTTTACCTTCAAAATCTATTCTGTCTATTAGAATTCTAAAAAAAAGCTTTTGAGCTTATCATTTGTATCTAATATTTCCCGTCATACTTTTCATTTTGCATCTGTCCTATTTCTTCTTCTCGACTGTTATCATCTTGTTTTTTCTAAGTCTGCGATATGCTTTCAAAGCGATAAAGTCACCTACATGTATGTCATTTAATATGTTTTGATTTTTGATAGGATAAGGGTGACAAGCGAGCACACATTCCATCTGATGGTAAGTGGTTGCTGTGGCCCATGGACATCTTCACCTCATAGCATCGTCCTCATAGCAGACGTTGTCAGCTATGAGGACTAAGATGGAATGCATCTTTGCAGTAAAGGGTCGGTTCTCTACACTCACCTTACGAAAACAGCAGTGTTAGCTGCACTTTGCGCCAGTATTCTGTGAGCGTGGTACTTGGTCGGCCGACTCATTCGTGCTACAACTATATAATTAATATAGCTTCCATGGCTCTAACACGTACATATAAATTATTATGAAAAGTTAATAATAATATAATCTATATTATATTATAAAGACATTATAAAGTACAATTAAAATCCAAAAGGTAGTACACTATTAATAATATCAACATTACAAGCTATTTATATTTATATATGGCCGACCTGTTGTAATAACGTACCCATGAGGTTGCACCTTCTATACTATAATACAGTATGCTACTTTATTTTGATAACTATATAAATTGAAAATTAATATTTTTATTGAAGCTAATATTTGGTAGCTCTTATCATTCTTATATACCTATTTAAGTTTAACTACGGCTTGGACAAAAATATATAATATTTAAAATTTTAATTATATTTGAATTTTAATTATATTTGCCAGTATGAACCTAAGTTTGATGAAAAATAAATAAAAGTTATATTCTTTCTTCATAAATTATTACAAAAACAATTGTTTTAAGTAATTTAGTAAAGTAAAGCGAAGCCCGAGCGAGTAAAGTTTTTTAATATCGTCATTTAGCCCCTGACTTAATTAAAAATTCTAGTAATAGAAAATATTAAGAAAATAAGAAACATAAATGGCAATCATAAAACTTATAAATTGTTATACTGCTCATTAATTACTAGCGACCGCCCCGGCTACACCTTGCTAGGATCTAAAAATGTGGCGATATTTAGGTTGAAGATTATCAACAAAGAACCTTTTTATTTTTACAATTTTTAGTATTCCCAAAAAAAATTAAGTTTTTAGAATAAATTATAGTCTAGATACTCATGCTGACATTGCTCATATGCTTTTATTTGACAGATAGACTGATAGACAAAAAATTTAAAATGGTTATACATATCCTAACAGCATGCAAATAAGCTAAGCTTAAAAGAAGCCAGTTACTTCAATATTACAGACAGACACTTAAATTGTATTAATATGTATAGATATAATGTTTTTAATTCTTCTTCTTTATCATCATCATTAACCCGTAAATGTCGACTGCTTGTTCATGCGCCTTCTCCGTTATAGGGAGGATTTGCCATAATCGTCATGACATGGCAGGCCTATTGGCGATTACAGATCCAAACGTCACGCACTTTTGACGCCGCTCCTTCGACTTTCGATTTCACAAAATAACAATAATAAAAACTGTATTAACCTGGTGCATCAAAATATACAAGGTATGTTAGGTAAAAGAACTAGAAATTGAATTATGTTTGAATAGTAACCATATACATATTTTATGTATTACTGAACATGGGTTGAAAGATTACAACTCCATTTTTAAATTCAAATCACCAGCTGGTTAGTTATTTCAATAGAGATACTAAATTACGTGGTGGCTCTTATGTTAGCTAATAAATCCATATCATGTAAGAACGTAAAGATATTGTGAGCCTCTCTCTGAGTGGACTGTAGAAATGGCGTGTGTTGAGCTTGAGCACCTCATTGTTGTCAGTGTTTACAGACCCCATGTTCAAGGTATGATACCTTTACAAAATTATGGAAGAAGTTTTAGATAAGCTTAGTAAACAGAATACATATCTTGTAGTATGCAGAGACTTTAATATCTATCTCCTGGAAGGTTCTTCAATCAGTATTAAATTTTGATCACTGTTCAAATCATACAATCTTGACAATTTATTCTTTGAAGCTACACGTATTGCAGGGTGTAGTGCAACTTGTATTGATAATATATATTTTACAGATGTTGTACCAATCAAGAAATTCATAATTCATAAAACATATCACTGTGAACAACTAGATTCATTACCATATATGCACAAAAACAAAACAGGAAAATGAGAAAATTTTGTTTGTTCGATTAATGCAAAACGTGTGGAGATTTAAAATAATATGGTAAAAATAAAACAAACAAAATGAGATAAATTTGAGACTTCATGAAAATAATACATACGTATCGAAACTAATTACCCAATGCTCTATAGGTTTCTTCCAAATTACCATTAAGGTGGCATTTTCTACATTTTCAGATAGAAAATGGATTCGATATTTCCTGATCTTGCCGATTAACACGCAATATCGCATAGTTTGCGTGTTCTTGAATGTAATTAGAAGTAATTATTTGAAGATAGTTAACTCATTATTTTAAAACTTACCAAATCTGTAATCAACTAAATAATAATTCACACGGTAAACGCGGACGAACTTACATTCTCCGCGTACCAAACCGTATACAGTATAATAGTTACCACAAGCACCGCTATTCTGCCTCCACGCCCTTACCCGTAAATGATCGTTGAGGACAATAGTATACTATGCCTGCTTCTATTACATACGGTTGTATACGCGAACAAAGTCTTTCGTTTTAAAGATATTAAAATTTTGTTAAAATGGTAGATAGAAAATAAATATTTAATTTGAAATCACTTAAAACATAAAATCGCCAACTTGTAGGGTACCATATTATACGTAGGATTCAATTTCAAATTCAAATTCAAATTCAAATTATTTTTCCCGATCTGGATGTGTGTCTTGTGCAATTTATATAAACTGCCTCTACGATACAGGAGAAAATCCCGCTGTGGGGTAACGTATAAAAACTATTTTATTTACTTGGTGGGTGGTCAAAATAATAAAACTGCGGTTGATAACCCGACTGCTAACCGTGGCACCTATGCATAACCCCACATGTGGCAATCGCTAGGTTGAGGCCTATGTATTCAGCAGTAGATTTTGGTCTGGATTCTATGATGGATGTATAGAATGATTTTTTATAATATATAAGTGTGATTACTTTCAAAATATTATTTTCTTTTGTAATATTAATCGTGTTTGTGGCTCTTTCACAAAATTTTTTATAATAATAAAAATAAAACTAAAGTACCAACAATACTGAATTGCATGTAATATTACTATAAAATTGTAATTCATTTATCAATTTTCTATAACAACTATTTCATATATTATAGGCAGGTTGTGTTTAAGATTAGATAAAGTTACCTCACATAGCGTGAAGGTAATTTATAGTAATTGTTAATTTGTCAACGATGTAAAATTAAAATAGAAAGTCGACGAACTTTTGCGTAAAAAAGGTTAAAACGCATATTCCAAAAGCTTTAATTGAACTAAATATTGAATTGTGATTTTTTTGGGACAATTAAAGTAAAACCAGATATCAAAGAAGTAAAATTATTAATAAATTCCACATAATTTATCCTTCTAAGCCGGGACTTTAATTATTCGATATAGTGGTGTGAGTTCAGAATCTATTAAATAATGTGAGGATTATTTTATTCTTTTAGGTTTTGAGTTTCACACTATTTTTAAAGTTTAATTATTTGACCCTTTTTGGTAAACATAACTATTTCTCAGCCAATGTGGAACTTTGTCTAAAAGTTACAATAAACTAGTAGTGTAAAAATAATAGAACTTTTCTGAAATCAAATGGGACTACCCTTGAGGTAGGTTAACAATTGTCGAAGAAATCGCGTAATATACATACAAAAAAACTTATTGTAAAATTGCGAACTCCTTCTTTTTGAAATCGGCTGAAATAATTAATATAATCCCTACTCCTCTGTATCTCCTCTCAACGTCTGTTTTCAATTCTTATAACGGATAAGCGAGGATGACAGTATCATACATTATGACCGATTTTATATCACAGACAATGACAGGCGTAAAATTAATAGGTAGCAGTCGGATTACGAGTTAAGAAATCACGTATGTTCTCAACCTACCTAGATTTTTATATGCAAACACAAGTGACAAGATGTGAAACATCTGGTACTGCGATCGTCAATCTGCCTGCCAAGCTAGAAGATAACTTAAAGTCCTTCCTACAATGGGAGAGTATCATCCCTTTATTACCGTTACCGTTACAGCCTATTAAAGTCCACTGCTGAACATAGGCCTCCCCCATAGATTAACTCGTAAGGGGATATTTTCCATAGATGCCACGCTTGGCAAGAGGGGTGGCAACCACAGTTTTTTATTCTTAGTTATTATTAGGAAGACGCTGCCGCCCATCTCCTGATTTGTTTCCCTCTGTTGCTCTGTTGTTCTTCCGACACCCGCGGGATGTTATGGGGTAGTGGATATTTTTACACCGCCACAACACGGTACATCCCTTCATTATCCTTGGAGCATTAACACTGAAGACTTAGATGGAATACCACATCACCAGTAAAAAGTTTCTCCTATTCTCTGCACTCATTTTACATTATACTGCTATTTTCAGATCAGTCTAAACCATTCGCACTGAAGTCAAAAAACATCTAAAGAGTGGCTCTACGACGTAATATATTATTTGAAAAAATTACCTATTGTTTCACTCTCATGGTGTTTTAAATATCGGCGATGCCTAATTAGCCGTCATGTTTGCTATATTTAGTATTTCGATACATTATATTTTAGATTATTTTAAAAAAATGCTTTGATATCTGCAATGACTAACCAGCCGTCTTGTTTGGTATATATAGTATTTTGATATATTATATTTTTTATAAAAAATGACAAGCGAATGTTATGTGGATACTGCAGTCCATAGACACCTGCAGCCAACTTTAAACAAAGTAAGCTACAGATGCGATGTCACCTTTGAGGACTGAGATGGAATGCTTCACAGCCTGTAATTATACTAGCTCTCTATATACTTCAAACCAGAACACAGCAGTACAAGCACTGCTTTGGCAGAGTATAGGTAAGATGGTTATATCTCCTTACAGACTCCTAGGAAAAAGGTCCACCGTGGAATTATTTCCAAAGCCGAGTCATGAGCGTGGCAGACGTGATAACAGAATTTCCGGAGAGAGAGAGGAAAATTGAAACTGGAGATTGGCAGCACCTCTAAACCTACCTAAAAACACACGATCTATAAAGTTCGATTCTGTTATCTATCTATCTATCTATAATAAAACTCTAATACGACGATTTCTGTACATTGAATATTTTTGGAAGTTTGAATTGGGGTACTATATGTTATCGATACAGATTTTTTTTTTGGAAATGTTGTCTGTCTATCTATCTGAACACGCATCACACAAAAACCAGAGAACGGATTTGGATGGAATTATCACTACTGTGTTACGTAGGGGTCAAACCGTTGGAATAAATATATATCATCACGCTATCTATCATAGGAGCTGGGCAGTTGGCATAGTCTTCCCTTTTGCAGCTACAAAAAGGCTTAAAACTTACATTGTAGTGCGATTGAAAAATTTTGAGTTGTTCTTAAATTATTCCTACCCATTATTTTCTAAACATTATGGATTTTATTTAAGTGCAATAATCAACTAATTACTTCTTGTTTAGCTAGATGGCGCTGTATGTATTTTTAAACAGAGTATAGTTTTGTTATACGCGAGTTATGATATAAGACACATCTGTAAATATTTTACGGTATACTTAAAACAATATTTACACAATTTAGTAGAATAGGAGATCCGTATAGATAATATTGATGCAAAGCAGTTTATTTTTGCTTATCTTATTTATACTACTCATACTAATAGTCACTACTCATTGGCGAAATATATAATATATCAATGTTAACTTTATTAAAATATATTTACCGTAAATGCTTTTTGATAATAATATAGTTTGTTTAATATCGCCTAATGTTAAAAGTGCAAAAAGCACGTAGCTATATTACCTTCAATTATAAAGTAAAGTAACACCTATATAGTCCACTGCTGGGTATAGGTATTCTCATATTGCTGATGCTTAGAGGGTTT
This sequence comes from Parnassius orleans, assembly GCA_029286625.1. NCBI lineage: Eukaryota > Metazoa > Arthropoda > Insecta > Lepidoptera > Papilionidae > Parnassius > Parnassius orleans. Next base: position 161,161 of record JAGSMP010000883.1, on the reverse strand, counting down.
TCTTGGACTGACGTTTTTGTTCTCTTTACTTTAATTTTAACATTTGAATTTAGTAATAAAGTGCATATGTATTTATGTTATTAATTGCTAAAATTCTTACAATTGGACAAAATCTTATTTTATACCAGAAGTCTTTTTTATTTCGTTTACAAATAGCGTTATTAAATTTCATTTAAATTAGACATACCGTGAAACCTGGCAACTTTGCTATTTTTGGAAGGACTTAAAAGTTTACCAATTTTTGAACAAAAAATGTACTATCAGACTGGGCGTCATTGTTAAATGTGACATTATATTCTTCATAGATTTAGTATTTAGTAGTGATTAAACAAATACTAACATTAAATAGACAAAATACTCAAACCTAGAAAATGGCAAATTTAACCTCACTTTGTGGAAGCTTTGCGATCAGGGTTTATGATGAAAATAATAGGATTTGACTTTAAGGTTGAAGGTAAGTTTACCTCATAATATAATACACAACACCCAGAGTTATGATTTGCTCCTTTAATTATGTTGCAAATAGCAAAGTTTACGCTTGTGGCAAAGTTGCCCTCCCATTTTTTAAATTTTTCATACAAACTTGTAAATGTGTGTCATGGTTGTCAAAAATCCTTGATTACGCACTTTACTTAATTTTTTTATTAAACCTTGTCACAATAATTTCTTAAGCAAAAATCTAAAATATATAAAAAAAATACTCTCCCCTATAGTAGAATATCAAATTGGTGCAATAATAAGCTTAAATCAATAATTATATTATAGATTAAAAAAAACTTGTCACAATCATTTTTAACAAGTTTTCGTTTGTTTATTAGTCATCATCATCATTTTATTACGATCAGGTAAAAAAGTAATCGTAATTAATAAAAATTTCCACAATAGCAAAACATTTCATAATCATTAAAAATTACACTGTTTTTGGGTGCAAATTAATATCGACACTAAATTGAAATTATTAACATAGTAAAATAATACATTTCCTTTTCTTTTCCTTCACTTTTGATAAAGATGAATCGATTGACAACTTATTTAGTAAAATTGGTCTAATGGGTTGCTACGGAGAAACATCGATACAAACATACATACATAGAATATCAAGTACAGAACCCTTTCTTTGAATCGTCGTAATCGGTTAAGAATATAGGTTGAAAGTGACAACCCATGGTATTAACAAAACATGGCAAAGTAACCGGCACATTGTGGCATCACTAGTATGGTAACTTTGCCAAGTTATTTTAATGATAAATGTTAAGACCAACATGTTAAAACGATATATTATATTTCCAAACCATTAATATTACGTTACTGCAAGATATATACCCATGGTAAAGCCGTACTTATAAAACATGATATACCTCATTTATTATTTCAACATAATCAATAACTTCGACAGCTGTTCCGTGTTAAAATAAATAATCAATGTGTTTAGCCTGGGTAAAATAAACAGGGAAGTAGAGAGGTTTAATAAGTTTCAATTTAAGGAACGTTGTTTAAAAAGTTTTTTGTTTGAATATTTTTAAAGAAAGGAAAAATATTTGTTATGTCAGTATAATAAGTGTTCTGAATAAATAGTTTACACACACTATCTCTTTAAATATTGCATTGAAAGCGTCAGTGCTTTCCGGTCAATAACAATGACGCGATATTACAATGACGACGCGATATTATTCTTCTTCCATGACAGTGACTCTATTGGTGCGTAAGTGTGAGGGCGTAAGTTGGTTTTAGATTTTCCATATATTTTATAATATACTTTTACAGAAAATTTAATTTTATAGGCAACTTATAGGCTACTTTTATCCGATTACGGACTTGAAAAAGGAAGGTTAAGTATTTTCCTTCTTCAGGTGTTAATTTCTATTTTATATTATTGATTATGATGTTTATTTTTAAATAAATAAAATGTTAATAAATAAGGCCGAAAATTAGTTTTAACCGTTGCGTAATAATTTGAACTACGCCGACAATCTAAGTTTCACTTTATTCAAACAGTGCCATCTAACGTGAAATTCAAAAGTAGTCACATTTCACTCCAGTTACTAATAAATAAAATAAAAATATATAACTTACATTTATGTTTTAATAATTTATTCATAATTATTTGAAAATTCTAACGTTAATTTTTTCAGTTCTTTCGTTATTTCATTTTAGTAGGAATTGATAAAGTTTATAGTAGTTACCACTTAAATAGTGGATAGTAGTGACATCTATCGAAAATCATAAATTGTGAGATGTTTCTAAGTTTAATTTAAATCTATAAAAAGTTTTGTTTATCTATTAATAAACTGATAAAACCTGTAATTATTGCAAAACTCTCACTTTCCATATAGTTTAAATAAAGATTTTTTATATATGTATTGGAGATATCTTAGAATTAATAATATCATAAAGTAGTCAATCATGGCACGAAATGGTGGCATTTAATTAAATTTAACATTGTTTTGGCTAGATCATGATATAGCTTGACCAAATCAATGAATAGAGATCGTTTGGCGATAACAACTAAACACAACATTGCTATTGCTTCATATTTTTATATCGTGAAATAATTTCATTACACACTGTAGCGCTGATAGCGTATTTTTGACAGAAGCAGAATTTTTAATAGAATCTACATCATTTTATGCCTAATTTATGTATTACATAAATGTTGGTGGCTTTGTTGTGTGATTGGGACACCCCAGTCGCACCTCAACTTATGTCCTTGAGTGTTAAAGGGTACAGTTTTGTTTTCATAGTTTTAATCTCATAATTAAATAACTGATGAAATTAAAGAATTAATTCTATTGAATACTTATTGTTCCAGCATCAAAATTGATGATTTAAAATATCCAGACCGGTGTCGGAATGATTTATCGTTATTGTCACTTTTAGCAAAATGACAAACAGAACTGTGTACACAAGACTGTGATTAAGACAGAATGTCTTTAGTTGAATATGTTGGGTGTCTATCAGCATAGCAATATTTCACCAACTCTTTTGTATCAAGTCCGATGTAAGTAATTGAAAATTAAGTGGACTGTAAATTTTCATCTCTAAATGATGGAATAGTTTGAATGACTAATTAAAGTAAAGGTAGAAAGAAGCTGGACCCCGTGGTGCAGCTTCTTTTCAGTTTTATGAGTTTTATTTAGGCAAATGCGAGGCCGTGTAGCTCCATAGATTTCAAGCACAGTAACAAAACATTCCATTCCCGCGAGGAACAATGAAACTGGTAAGGAATTTTATTTGCTTATTTTCCACGTGCTCAGTGAAGTGGTAAAGAATAACAGCAGCGAAACCTTGATGTCTAAGTAGTTTTAAAAAATCGTGAACACGTGAAACCACTATTGCACACATGGGTAATTGCACCCTGTGCACAGTCGTAAGACGTATGGCTGCTTCTTTACTTTTTACTTTTGATGAGACTTTTAAACAGTTGGTTATATATTAAGATAGCTTTCATATTTTCAGACATACCTACCTATTGAGATTTTTGTGACAGTCCAGGTTTTATAGCTGACATGAGTAAATGAACAGGCTTTTACGAAAAAGTACTATAAATATCAAAGACAAACAAGCAAAATAAAAAAGCAAATTTTAAACTCATGTTTATTTTTATTTTAACTATGAGTAAAACTGCATTGATAGAATCTTGAAAGTTATCCGGTAATGGAACCGATCCAAACGTAAATTTCATAGAACGTGAGCAACCCAAATTCGATCCGCACCGACACCAATAATATTTTAATTGCAATTTGAAGTTTCAATTTACCACGTTCTCGGTGGTGAAGGAAAATATCTCGTGAAAACCTACATATTTGAGAAGATAAAAACATATTTCGGAAATAATTTTTAGGTATACTTATGTGAAGTCGGTCAACCCGCGTTGGAGTCAACTCAATCAACTCTTTTCCTAATCCTAAAACTAGCTGCGGCCTGTCCCCAGCAGTGGGATGTATGTAGGCTGCTACTTTTTTACTTTTAATAGGCCTATCCACTGCTGATCATAGGCTTCTCCCATTGTTTCTTCTGTCGCCTCTTACGACACCCACGAGATGAAATGAGGTATTGGTTTCTATTTCGCCGCCTCTACATTGCTACTCCCGTTGTCTACTCCCGTTCATCATTTAGATTCCCTCCATAGATTATGAAATAAGTTGGATACTAGCCGTTGTTGCCACGCTTGGCAGGCGGGTTGCCAACTGCATGTTTCTTTTTTGAGCTGTAATCGGAAAGACGCTGCTGCCCATCTCTCTATTTCCTCCCGTTCATAAATAGCCCCTCTCACGTTCATCGTGAATAGAACTACATTTATGAAATTTTATCTTTAAATGGAGTAGTATTAATGATATTTCTAAATTGAACGCGAGCGAAGCCGCGGGTAAAAAGCTAGTATTTAATAAATAAACAACATAAATATATAAAAAAATTAACAAATTATAATTGAAATATTAATTATTCTATTTATCGCACAAAACATACAATGGCTACTGATTCACCCTCGCAGGAATGCTTAAAGCCTTTCTACTTTATGCTGCATACTGTTCAATGCCTCTCCGTTGCCTGAAAGACCGTAAGATTGTGACTTACCATATTCAAAGTACTCAGTTTCTCTTTACCTTCAAAAATCTATTCTGTCTATTAGAATTCTAAAAAAAAAGCTTTTGAGCTTATTATTTGTAACTATAATATTTCCCGTCATACTTTTCATTTTTTTTGCATCTGTCCTATTTCTTCTCGACTGTTATCATCTTGTTTTTTTTTTTCTAAGTCTGCGTGAATACATGCTTTCAAAGCGATAAAGTCACCTATATATATGTCATTTTAATATGTTTTGATTTTTTGATAGGATAAGGGTGACAAGCGAGCACACATTCCATCTGATGGTAAGTGGTTGCTGTGGCCCATAGACATCTTCGTTTTCGAATCAAAATGCAGATACGTTGTCAGCTATGAGGACTAAGATGGAATGCATCTTTTGCAGTAAATAGGGTCTCCGGTTCTCTACACTCACCTTACGAAAAACAGCAGTGTTAAGCTGCTATTTTACGCCGGTATTCTGTGAGAGCGTGGTACTTCCCCGGTCGGGCCGACCCATTCGTGCTACAACTATATAATTAATATAGCTTCAGCATGGCTCTAGCACGTACATATAAATTATTATGAAAAAGTTAATAATAATATAATCTATATTATATTATAAAGACATTATAAAGTACAATTAAAATCCAAAAGGGTAGTACACTATTAATAATATCAACATTACAAGCTATTTATATTTATATATGGCCGACCTGTTTAATAACGTACCCCGCTGGGGTTGCACCCTTCTATACTATAATACAGTATGCTACTTTATTTTGATAACTATATAAATTGTAAATTAATATTTTTATTGAAGCTAAGATTTGGTAGCTCGTATCATTCTTATATACATATTTCATTTTACTTCTGGCTTGGGCAAAATATATAATATTTAAAATTTTAATTATATTTGAATTTTAATTATATTTGCCAGTAAGAACCTAAGTTTGATGAAAAATAAATAAAAGTTATATTCTTTCTTCATAAATTATTACAAAACAATTGTTTTAAGTAATTTAGTAAAAAGTAAAGCTCGAGCGAGTAAAGTTTTTTTAATATCGTCATTTAGCCCTGACTTAATTAAAATTCTAGTAATAGAAAATATTAAGAAAATAAGAAACATAAATGGCAATCATAAAACTTATAAATTGTTTTACTGCTCATTAATTACTAGCGACCGCCCCGGCTGCACCTTGCTAGGATCTAAAAATGTGGCGATATTTAGGTTGAAGATTATCAACAAAGAACCTTTTTATTTTTACAATTTTTAGTATTCCCAAAAAAAATTAAGTTTTTAGAATAAATTATAGTCTAGATACTCATGCTGACATTGCTCATATGCTTTTATTTGACAGATAGACTGATAGACAAAAAATTTAAAATGGTTATTCATATCCTAACAGCATGCAAATAAGCTAAGCTTAAAAGAAGCCAGTTACTTCAATATTACAGACAGACACTTAAATTGTATTAATATGTATAGATATAATGTTTTTAATTCTTCTTCTTTATCATCATCATTAACCCGTAAATGTCGACTGCTTGTTCATGCGCCTTCTCCGTTATAGGGAGGATTTGCCATAATCGTCATGACATGGCAGGCCTATTGGCGATTACAGATCCAAACGTCACGCACTTTTGACGCCGCTCCGCTTCGACTTCCGATTTCACAAAATAGCAATAATAAAAACTGTATTAACCTGGTGCATCAAAATATACAAGGTATATTAGGCAAAGAACCAGAAATTGAATTATATTTGAATAGTAACCATATACATATTTTATGTATTACTGAACATTGGTTGAAAGATTACAACTCCATATTTAATTTCAGTAATCACCAGGTGGTCAGTTCTTTCAAAAGAGATACTAAATTACGTGGTGGCTCCTTATGTTAGCTAATAAATCCATATCATGTAAGAGGTAAAGAATTGTGAGCCTCTCTTGAGTGGACTGTAGAAATGGCGTGTGTTGAGCTTGAGCACCTCATTGTTGTCAGTGTTTAGACCCCCCATGTTCAGGTATGATACCTTACAAAATTATGGAAGAAGTTTTAGATAAGCTTAGTAAACAGAATACATATCTTGTAGTGCAGAGACTTTAATATCTATCTCCTGGAAGGTTCTTCAATCAGTAAATTTTTGATCACTGTTCAAATCATACAATCTTGACAATTTATTATTTGAAGCTACACGTATTGCAGGGTGTAGTGCAACTTGTATTGATAATATATATTTTACAGATGTTGTACCAATCAAGAAATTCATAATTCATAAAACATATCACTGTGAACAACTAGATTCATTACCATATATGCTAAAACAAAACAGGAAAATGAGAAAATTTTGTTTGTTCCGATTAATAAAACGTGTGGAGATTTAAAATAATATGGTAAAAATAAAAAACAAACAAAATGAGATAAATTTTGAGGACTTCATGAAAATAATACATACGTATCGAAACTAATTACCCAATGCTCTATAGGTTTCTTCCAAATTACCATTAAGGTGGCATTTTCACATTTTCAGATAGAAAATTGATTCGATATTTCCTGATCTTGCCGATTAACACGCAATATCGCATAGTTTGCGTGTTCTTGAATGTAATTAGAAGTAATTATTTGAAGATAGTTAACTCATTATTTTAAAACTTACTGGAAATCTGTAATCAACTAAATAATAATTCACACGGTAAACGCGGACGAACTTACATTCTCCGCGTACCAAAAAATATACGAGTATAATAGTTACCACAAGCACCGCTATTCTGCCTCCACGCCCTTACCCCGTAAATGATCGTTGAGGACAATAGTATACTATGCCTGCTTCTATTACATACGGTTGTATGCGAACAAAGTCTTTCGTTTTAAAGATATTAAAATTTTTGTTAAAATGGTAGATAGAAAATAAATATTTAATTTGAAATCACTTAAAACATAAAATCGCCAACTTGGGGTACCATATTATACGTAGGATTCAATTTCAAATTCAAATTCAAATTCAAATTATTTTCCTGATCTGGATGTGTGTTTTGTGCAATTTATGTAAACTGCTCTACGATACAGGAGAAAATCCTGCTGTGGGGTAACGTATAAAAACCTTTAAGTGCTTGAGTGGGTGGTCAAAATAATAAAAAACTGCGGTTGATAACCCGACTAACCGTGGCACCTATGCAAAACCCCCATGTGGCAATCCTAGGTTGAGGCCTATGTATTCAGTAGAGATTTTGGTCTGGATTCTATGATGGATGTATAGAATGATTTTTTTATAATAATATATAAGTGTGATTACTTACAAAATATTATTTTCTTTGTAATAATTAATCGTGTTTGTGGCTCTTTCATAAAATTTTTATAATAAAAAATAAAACTAAAGTACCAGCTTAATACTGAATTGCATGTAATATTACTTCATAAAATTGTAATTCATTTATCAATTTTCTATAACAACTATTTCATATATTATAGGCAGGTTGTGTTTAAGATTAGATAAAGTTACCTCACATAGCGTGAAGGTAATTTATAGTAATTGTTAATTTGTCAACGATGTAAGAATTAAAATAGAAAGTCGACGAACTTTTGCGTAAAAAAGGTTAAAACGCATATTCCAAAAGCTTTAATTGAACTAAATATTGAATTGTGATTTTTTGGGACAATTAAAGTAAAACCAGATATCAAAGAAGTAAAATTATTAATAAATTTCCACATAATTTATCAGCTTCTAAGCCGGGACTTTAATTATTCGATATAGTGGTGTGAGTTCAGAATCTATTAAATAATGTGAGGATTATTTTATTCTTTTTAGGTTTTTTGAGTTTTCACTATTTTTTAAAAGTTTAATTATTTGACCCTTTTTCGGTAAACATAACTATTTTTCAGCCTCAATGTGGAACTTTGTCTAAAAAGTTACAATAAACTAGTAGTGTAAAGTAATAGTACTTTTTCTACGAAATCAAATGGGACTACCCTTGAGGTAGGTTAACAATTGTCGAAGAAATCGCGTAATATACATACAAAAACACTTATTGTAAAATTGAGAACTCCTTCTTTTTTTTGAAATCGGCTAAAATAATTAATATAATCCCTAGTCCTCTGTATATCTCCTCTCAACGTCTGTTTTCAATTCTTATAACGGATAAGCGAGGATGACAGTATCATACATTATGAGCAATTTTATATCACAGACAATGACAGGCGTAAAATTAATAAGGTAGCAGTCGGATTACGAATTAAGAAATCACGTATGTTCTCAACCTACCTGTAGATTTTTATATGGTAAACACAGGTGACAAGATGTGAAACATCTGGTACTGCGATCGTCAATCTGCCTGCCAAGCTAGAAGATAACTTAAAGTCCTTCCTACAACGGGAGAGTATCATCCCTTTATTACCGTTACCGTTACAGCCTATTAAAGTCCACTGCTGAACATAGGCCTCCCCCATAGATTAACTCGTAAGGGGATATTTTCCATAGATGCCACGCTTGGCAAGAGGGGTGGCAACCACAGTTTTTTATTCTTAGTTATTATTAGGAAGACGCTGCCGCCCATCTCCTGATTTGTTTCCCTCTGTTGCTCTGTTGTTCTTCCGACACCCGCGGGATGTTATGGGGTAGTGGATATTTTTACACCGCCACAACACGGTACATCCCTTCATTATCCTTGGAGCATTAACACTGAAGACTTAGATGGAATACCACATCACCAGTAAAAAGTTTCTCCTATTCTCTGCACTCATTTTACATTATACTGCTATTTTCAGATCAGTCTAAACCATTCGCACTGAAGTCAAAAAACATCTAAAGAGTGGCTCTACGACGTAATATATTATTTGAAAAAATTACCTATTGTTTCACTCTCATGGTGTTTTAAATATCGGCGATGCCTAATTAGCCGTCATGTTTGCTATATTTAGTATTTCGATACATTATATTTTAGATTATTTTAAAAAAATGCTTTGATATCTGCAATGACTAACCAGCCGTCTTGTTTGGTATATATAGTATTTTGATATATTATATTTTTTATAAAAAATGACAAGCGAATGTTATGTGGATACTGCAGTCCATAGACACCTGCAGCCAACTTTAAACAAAGTAAGCTACAGATGCGATGTCACCTTTGAGGACTGAGATGGAATGCTTCACAGCCTGTAATTATACTAGCTCTCTATATACTTCAAACCAGAACACAGCAGTACAAGCACTGCCGTTTGGCGGCAGGTATAGGTAAGATGGTTATATCTACTCATACAGACTCCTAGGAAAAAAGGAGTCCCACCGTGGAATTATTTCCAAAGCCGAGTCATGAACGTGGCAGACGTGATAACAGAATTTCCGAGGAGAGGCGACAGAGTAGAAAATTGAAACTGGAGATTGGCAGCACCTCTAAACCTACCTGCTAAAAACACACGATCTATAAAGGTTCGATTCTGTTATCTATCTATCTATCTATAAAAAACTCTAATACGACGATTTCTGTACATTGAATATTTTTGAAGTTTGAATTAAAATTTTACTATGTTATCGATACAGATGCCAAAACATTTTTTTGGAAACGTTGTCTGTCTGTCTATCTGAACGCATCACACAAAAACCAGAGAACGGATTTGAATGGAACTATCACTACTGTGTTACTTAGGGTCAAACCGTTGGAATAAATATATATCATCACGCTTTATCTGTCATAGGAGCTGGGCAGTTGGCATAATCTTCCTTTGCAGCTACATAAAGGCTTAAAACTTACATTGTAGTGCGATTGAAAATCACATTATCCGATTTTGAGTTGTTCTTGAATTATTCCTACCCATTATTTTCTAAACATAATGGATTTTATTTAAGTGCAATAATCAACTAATTACTTCTTGTTTAGCTAGATGGCGCTGTATGTATTTTTAAACAGAGTATAGTTTTGTTATACGCGAGTTATGATATAAGACACATCTGTAAATATTTTACGGTATTCTTAAAACAATATTTACACAAATTAGTAGATTAGGAGATCCGTAAAGATAATATTGATGCTAAGAAGCGGTTTATTTTTTGCTTGTCATATTTATATTATTCATACTAATAGTCACTACTCATTGGCGAAATAGCTCATAATATACCAATGTTAACTTTATTAAAATATATTTACCGTGAATGCTTTTTGATAATAATATAGTTTGTTTAATATCGCCTAGCTGTTAAAAGTGCAAAAAGCATGTAGCTGTATTTACCTTCAATTATAAAGTAAAGTAACACCTATATAGTCCACGGCTGGGTATAGGTATTCTCATATTGCTGATGCTTAGAGGGTTTTCTTGGACTGACGTTTTTGTTCTCTTTACTTTAATTTTAACATTTGAATTTAGTAATAAGGTACATGTTATGTATTTATGTTATTAATTGCTAAGGAAATTCTTACAATTGGACAAAATCTTATTTTATACCAGAAGTCTTTTTTATTTCGTTTACAAATAGCGTTTATTAAATTTCATTTAAATTAGACATACCGTGAAACCTGGCAACTTTGCCATTTTTGGAAGGACTTAAAAGTTTACCAATTTTTGAACAAAAAATGTACATAAATCGGCGTCAATGTTAAATGTGACATTATATTCTTCATAGATTTGGTATTTAGTAGTGATTAAACAAATACTAACATTAAATAGACAAAATACCAAAATAGAAAATGGCAAAGTTAAACTCACTTTGTGGAAATTTTGCCATCAGGGTTTATGGTGAAATAATAAGTTTGACTTCAAGGTTGAAGGTAAGTTTACCTCATAATATAATATACAACACCCAGAGTTATGATTTGCTCCTTTAATTATGTTGCAAATAGCAATTTACGCTTGTGAAAGTTGCCCTCCATTTTTAAAATTTTCATACAAACTTGTAAATGTGTGTCATGGTTGTCAAAAATCCTTGATTACGTACTTTACTTAATTTTTTTATTAAATCTTGTCACAATAATTTCTTAAGCAAAAATCTAAAATATATAAAAAAAATACTCTCCTCTAAAGTAGAATATCAAATTGGTGCAATAATAAGCTTAAATCAATAATTATATTATAGATTAAAAAAAACTTGTCACAATCATTTTTAACAAGTTTTCGTTTGTTTATTAGTCATCATCATCATTTTATTACGATCAGGTAAAAAAGTAATCGTAATTAATGTAAAAATTGTTTTTCCACAATAGCAAAACATTTCATAATCATTAAAAATTACACTGTTTTTGGGTGCAAATTAATATCGACACTAAATTGAAATTATTAACGCAGTAAAAATAATATACATTTCGCTTTTCTTTTCCTTCACTTTTGATAAAGATGAATCGATTGACAACTTATTTAGTAAAATTGGTCTAATGAGTTGCTACGGAGAAACATCGATACAAACATACACACATAGAATGTCAAGTACAGAACCCTTTCTTTGAATCGTCGTAATCGGTTAAAAAGTATAGGTTGAAAGTGACAACCCATGGTATTAACAAAACATGGCAAAGTAACCGGCACATTGTGCCATCACTAGTATGGTAACTTTGCCAAGTTAGTTTTGTAGATAAATGTTAAGACCAACATGTTAAAAACGATATATTATATTTCCAAACCATTAATATTACGTTACTGCAAAGATATATACCCACATGAGTAAAGAAACCGTACTTACTCATGTGATATACCTACATTTATTATTTCAAACATAATTAATAAAACTTCGACGGCACAATTCCGCGTTAAAATAAAATGCCAAAATTAACTCCCATGTTGCCATATCGAAAACAATGCTGTCACTTAGTTATTGTGTTTTCATCCAAAAAATGGCATATCTCGAAAAACGTTACGTTTTCCGTGTTAATCGTAATTTTATACCAATACACCCCTGGTGGCAAATTTAACTTCCATTGGTAAAGTTGCCAGACTTGACTGTACTTAAATCAAACAGGACAGAATTCAATTAGCCGTAGATTTAGTTTTGCCATTTACGGACAGGTAAATAAAACAGGAAAGTAGAGAAGTTTAATAAGTTTCAATTTAAAACGTTGTTTAAAAAAGTTTGTATTCCAAAGATTTTAAAGAAAGGAAAATATTTGTTATGTCAGTATTAATAAGTGTTCTGAATAAATAGTTTACACACACAACTATCTCTTTAAATATTGCACATTGAAAGCGTCGGGTGCGCCGGTCAATAACAATGACGCGATATTACAATGACGCGATATTATTCTTCTTCCATGACAGTGACTCTATTGGTAACGTAAGTGTGAGGGAGCGTAAGTTGGTTTTAGATTTTCCATATATTTTAATAATATACTTTTACAGAAAATTTAATTTTATAGGCAACTTATAGGCTACTTTTTATCCGATTACGGAACTTGAAAAGGAAGTTAAGTATTTTCCTACCTCAAGATGTTAATTTCTATTTTATATTATTGATTATTGATGTTTATTTAAATAAATAACATATTAATAAATAAGGCCTAAAATTAGTTTTAACCGTTGCGTAGTAATTTGAACTACGCCGACAATCTAAGTTTCACTTTATTCAAATAGTGCCATCTAACGTGAAATTTAAAAAGTAGTCACATTTCACCTCCAGTTACTAATAAATAAAATAAAACTATATAACTTACATTTATATGTTTTAATAATTTATTCATAATTATTTGAAAATTCTAACGTTATTTTTTTCAGTTCTTTCGTTATTTCATTTTAGTAGGAATTGATAAAGTTTATAGTAACCAGTTACCACTTAAATAGTGGATAGTAGTGACATCTATCGAAAATCATAAAATGTGAGATTTTTCTAAGTTTAATTTCTAATCTATAAAAAAGTTTTGTTTATCTATAAATAAACTGATAAAACCTGTAATTATTGCAAAACTCTCACTTTCCATATAGTTTAAATAAAGAGATTTTTATATATGTATTGGAATATCTTAGAATTAATATCATAAAGTAGTCAATGGCACGAAGGTGGCATTTAATTAAATTTAACATTGTTTTTTGACTAGATCATGATATAGCTTGACCAAATCAATGAATAGAGATCGTTTGGCGATATTAACAACTAAACACAACATTGCTATTTGTTCATATTTTTATATCGTGAAATAATTTCATTACACACCACTTCTTGTGATAGCGTATTTTTGACAGAAGCAGAATTTTTAATAGAATCTACATCATTTTATGCCTAATTTATGTATTACATAAATGTTGGCGGCTTTGTTGTGTGATTGAGACACCCCAGTCGCACCTCAACTTATTGTCGCTGAGTGCTAGAGGGTACAGTTTTTGTTTTCATAGTTTTAATCTCATAATTAAATATCTGATGAAATTAAAGAGAATTAATTCTATTGAATACTTATTCTTCCAGCATCAAAAATTGACAGATTAAAATATCCAGACCGTTGTCGGAATGATTTATCGTTATTGTCACTTTTAGCAAAATGACTAACAGAACTGTGTATACAAAACTGTGATGAAGACAGAATGTCTTTAGTTGAATATGTTGGGTGTCTAATGTCTATCAGCATAGCAATATTTCACCAACTCTTTTTTGTATCAAGTCCGATGTAAGTAATTGAAAATTAAGTGGACTGTAAGATTTTCATCTCTAAATGATGGAATAGTTTGAATGACTAATTAAAGGTAAAGGTAGAAAGAAGCTACGCTATTGTAAGTCCACAATGGTGCGAAAGCTTCTTTCAGTTATGAGTTTTATTTAGGCAAATGCAGAGCCGTGTAGCTCCCGTAAGATTTCAAAGCACAGTAACAAAACATTCCATTCCCGCGAACAATGAAACTGGTAAGGAATTTTTATTTGCTTATTTTCCACGTGCTCAGTGAAGTGGTAAAGAATAACCTAGCGGCGAAACCTTGATGTCTAAGTAGTTTTTAAAAAAATCGTGGACACGTGAATCCACTATTTTGCACATGGGTAATTAGCAGCCCTGTGCACAGTCGTAAGACGTATGTAAGCTGCTTCTTTACTTTTTTACTTTTAATGAGACTTTTAAAACAGTTGGTTATATATTAAGATAGCTTTCATATTTTCAGACATACCTACCTATTGAGATTTTTGTGACAGTCCAGGTTTTATAGCTGACATGAGTAAATGAACAGGCTTTTGCGAAAAAGTACTATAAATATCAAAGACAGCAAATTTTAAACTCATGTTTATTTTTATTTTAACTATGAGTAAAACTGCATTGATAGAATCTTGAAAGTTATCCGGTAATGGAACCGATCCAAACGTAAATTTCATAGTACGTGAGCAACCCAAATTCGATCCGCACCGACACCAATAATATTTTAATTGCAATTTGAAGTTTCAATTTACCACGTTCTCGGTGGTGAAGGAAAATATCGCGAGAAAACCTACATATTTGAGAAGATAAAAACATATTTCGGAAATAATTTTTAGGTATACTTATGTGAAGTCGGTTAACCGTCGTTGGAGTCAACTCAATCAACTCTTATTTGTCCTAAAACTAGCTGCAGCCTGTCCCCAGTAGTGGGATGTATGTAGGCTACTTTTCACTTTTAATAGGCCTATCCACTGCTGATCATAGGCTTCTCCCATTGTTTCTTCTGTCGCCTCTTACGACACCCACGAGATGAAATGAGGTATTGGTTTCTATTTCGCCGCCTCTACATTGCTAATATATTTCTACTCCCGTTCATCATTTAGATTCCCTCCATAGATTATGAAATAAGTTGGATACTAGCCGATGTTGCCACGCTTGGCAGGCGGGTTGCCAACTGCATGTTTTTTTTTGTTTTGAGCTGTAATCGGAAAGACGCTGCTGCCCATCATCTCTATATTTCTACTCCCGTTCATAAATATAGTCCCTCTCACACGTTCATCGTGAATAGAACTACATTTATGAAATTTTATCTTTAAATGGGTAGTATTAATTATATTTCTAAATTGAACTGACGAAGCCGCAGGTAAAAAACTAGTAATTAATAAATAAACAACATAAATATATAAAAATAACAAATTATAATTGAAATTTTAATTATTCTATTTATCGCACAAAACATACAATGGCTACTGATTCACCCTCGCAGAGAATGCATGAAGCCTTTCTACTTTATGCATACTGTTCAATGCCTCTCCGTTACCTGAAAGACCGTAAGATTGTGACTTACCATATTCAAAGTACTCAGTTTCTCTTTACCTTCAAAATCTATTCTGTCTATTAAATTCTAAAAACTTTGAGCTTATCATTGTAACTCTAATATTTCCATATCATACTTTTCATTTTTCATCTGTATTTTCTTCTCGACTGTTATCAACTTGTTTTCTAAGTCTGCGTGAATACATGCTTTCAGAGCGATAGAGTCACCTATATGTATGTCATTTTAATATTTTTTGATTTTTTAATAGGATAAGGGTGACAAGCGAGCACACATTCCATTTGATGGTAAATGATTGCTGTGGCCCATAGACATCTTCGTTTGCGAATCAAAATGTAGATGCGTTGTCAGCCATGAGGACTAAGATGGAATGCCTCTTTTGCAGTAAAAGGGGTCTCCGGTTCTCTACACTCACCTTACGAAACACAGCAGTGTTAAGCTGCTATTTTACGCCGGTATTCTGTGAGAGCGTGGTACTTCCCCGGTCGGGCCGACCCATTCGTGCTACAACTATATAATTAATATAGCTGCAGCATGGCTCTAGCACGTACATATAAATTATTATGAAAAAGTTAATAATAATATGATCCATATTATATTATAAAGACATTATAAAGTACAATTAAAATCCAAAAGGGTAGTACACGATTAATAATATCAACATTACAAGCTATATGGCCGACCTGTTGGCAATAACGTACCCCGCTAGGGTTGCACCCTTCTATACTATAATACAGTATGCTACTTTATTTTGATAACTATATAAATTGAAAATGAATATTTTAATGAAGCTAAGATTTGGTAGCTCAGAATCATTCTTATACATATTTAAGTTTAACTACAGCTTGGGCAAAATATATAATGTTTAAAATTTTAATTATATTTGAATTTATATTTTATATATTTAAATATATATTTAAATTTGAACGTAAAATTTTCAACTGTCAAAAGCTACGTATATTTAATTTATTTTATTTTGTTATTTAGAGGCCAATTCTGGCACAAATTTCAACAAAAGATCAGTAAATATATAAGACAGTTATTATAATTATTTTATGATTTCAGACATAATACTCATTTATAAAGGAAAATATTCTGCTGCGTCGTTGTCAACTGTCAAAGCATAACAACTACATACAATTTTATCAATATGGAATAAATCCAGGAAGTAATGTGATAATATTTCATTTATAGAGTAAAGCTTTTATTTGGGCCATAAACGATTGTGTTTCAGGAAAGATGCGGGGTACAGCAGATTTCAAGTCAATATGAAGTTATGTAATATAAAGACTTTTAGTGCTGTAGAGATCTGTTTAGATTTTTTATGAATATCTCCGCTCCGCT
This sequence comes from Parnassius orleans, assembly GCA_029286625.1. Taxonomy (NCBI): domain Eukaryota; kingdom Metazoa; phylum Arthropoda; class Insecta; order Lepidoptera; family Papilionidae; genus Parnassius; species Parnassius orleans. The sequence continues at coordinate 144,111 of JAGSMP010000883.1, read as the reverse complement.
ACATTCCAGCCGGATTTCCTACAGTGTCAAATGTACCGACAGTAGGCTGTTTAAAGGTAAAAGTTAAATATACATATCAAACGATGCCATAGTAAAGTATTTCGGCTACAGCCTACCGTAGAAATTCATAACTCTATTAGTAATTTCTCTAATGACACAAAATTTTCCCTTTTTTCGAGCTAATTTACAATTATCATCGTAATGTACCAGTGGTTAAAAGAATTCCTAGAGGTGCGAGGATGCAGCTTACAAAGCATTGTCATGCACTATTCAAAATTGTTTCACTAATAGTAAAAGAGTTGGCAAAATTATTTTCGCGTATTCCCATTTTCATTTTGATAAAACAATAAATAAATCAATTACGTCTCAACTAAAAGAGACATCTTTTCAAAATTAAGATTACCCAATTAATACTCATTTATCTCGACCACGTCCTAAATTTGATTAAAAAAGTAGTTGAGTCAGTAATGGATGGCGACTTAAAAATGCATCCTGTATTTTATTCTCAGATGATATCCTGCTCCTCGTAATGTCGAAACTCTGAAAGCCTTCGTCAGAAGCATCCTTCGATCAATCCTTTTAAGGGTTTACCGCTGCCTCCCAAGACTTCTATGCAACCTTTACAAATTTCTGAAAAAGACACTTTAGAAGCAATTATGTCATTTTGAATGGCTCTGCTGGCGGCATTGACGGAATTACGCCTCAACATCTTAAAGATCTTAAGCGCTTCTGCCGGTGACGCCGGTGGAGTACTCTTAATGACATTACAAAATTATGTAATTTTATGCTTTCTGGTAATGTTAATCCAAATTTCATTCCATTCTTATATGGGGCAAGATTATGTGCCTTCAAAAAAGGATAACGGTATCCGTCCTATTGCCGTTGGTTCCACATTTCACTTTGTGAGCGGCGGCATTCAGTGCGTACATTTTTAACTCTGATACAGATGTTCTTGTGAAGGTTGACCTAAGGAATGCTTTTAACTCTATCGATAGGGTAACCCTGCTGAAAGAAGTGGCTAACAATACCCTGAAATTTATCACTACGTTTGGCAATGTTACAGTCAAAATACTAACTTGTTTTACGAAACCATGTTATTGATTCTGCAGTCGGTGTTCAGCAGGGTGACCCACTAGGTCCACACTTTTCAGTTTGGGAATTCAACCCATTATTTCAAATTTGAAACCAAGCTGAATATCTGGTACCTGGACGACGGTACACTGGGAGGTAGAGCAGATGACGTTCTCAGTGATCTTACTATGTTTTTCGAAATTTAAAAATATTGGTCTTGAACCAAATAGCAATAAATGTGAAATATTTTTTCCAATAATTTATCTACTTCTCACAGAGACACTTTAATTCAAAATTTCAATCATATCTCCAGGAATAAAAACTGTCAATACGGAATCACTATACCTGCTAGGTGCCCGTTGTTTTCGATAGTATTAAACCTGTTTTAAAAACAAAATTTGATCAGTTTTTAAACCACGTTGATAAATTGTATAAATTAAGCCCCACATTGCGCTTACTATCTTAAAATATTGTATCCTTGTACCTAGATTTACATACTTACCCGCCTCCAGTCTGAAATGTTCGGATATTTTAAAAGATATTGATAATAATCTTAAAATAGCTATAGAAAAAATTCTAAATTTAACTTTAAATACAACAGCCTGACTCAAGCTACTTTACCTATAAAATTTGGTGGTTGTGTGAGAAATCTTTCTAGCGTTGCATTGCCTGCTTTCCTTGCTTCCGTGCATAGTGTCAGTAATTTATGTAACATAATTTTAAATAATAAAGTAGACCTGTGCTTTTACATGGAGGCAGGACAGACATGGCAAACGCTCTGTCCCGGCGAAAATATTCCATTGGAAGTTAACCAACAAAAACAGTGGGATATTCCGTTGGTACAGAGGGTAGAAAGATTTGTTTCATAATTTCCATAGTGACCAAGATAAGGCACGCCTTCTAGCTGTTTCGACTAAGGAATCTAGTCACGGGTTATTACGCCACCACAAGCAATCTCGGCACATTACTTGATGGGGAAAGCTTGCGCATCGCTGTAGGAACTGACTAGAGCGGCGATTTGTGAACCCCATCAGTGCCCTGTGGCAGCAAGCGTCGACAAGTTTGGGCTCCACGGACTTTCTTGTAAGAAAAGTGCTGGTAGGTTTTCACGGCACGGTTCTTTGAACGATGTCATCCGAAGGACTCTTGTCTCTATAAATGTTCCCTCGGTTTTAGAGCCTTGTGGAATATTTAGAGACGATGGCAGGAGACCCGACGGTATGACATTGGTCCTTGGGAGAGAGGTAAAGCCTAGTGTGGGATGCTACTTTGCAGACACTTTGGCGGCCTCTCATCTCAGGGTACCTCGTTCAGAGCCGGGCGGCATCAGAGGCAGCTGAACTGAGTAAGTGGCGCAAATATGAGTCTCTGAGAGATGACTACATATTTGTGCCATTTGCTGTAGAGACTATCGGTCCGTGGTCCACGCGATGAAGTTTAAAGGAACTCCATCCGCGGCTGGTTGTTGCTGCTGGTGATAAGAGGGCTGGCTCTTTTCTCGCTCAAAGGCTAAGTATAGCCATTCAGAAAACAGCCAGCGTTCTTGGCACGATACCGCGTGAGTAGGACTGTTTGATAATTAAATTACTAGTTTTAGTTTTTTTTTTTTAATTATAGTTTTAATATTGTATAATAAAATATTGTATATTGACTTAATATTAAAAACCAATTTATTTAGGGTTTTGTATTTTAAGATATTTGAATTAATATATTTGCCAGTAAGAACCTAAGTTTGATGAAAAATAAATAAAAGTTATATTCTTTTTTCATAAATTATTATAAAAACAATTGTTTAAAGAAATTTAGCAAAGTAAAGCAAGTCATTTAGCCCCTGACTTAATTAAAAATTCTAGTAATAGAAAATATTAAGAAAATAAGAAACATAAATGGCAATCATAAAACTTAAATTGTTTTACTGGTCATTAATTTAAGCCGCCCGGCTGCACCTAGGTAGGATCTAAAAATGTGGCGATATTTAGGTTGAAGATTATCATCAAAGACCATTTTTATTTTTACAATTTTTAGTATTCCCAAAAAAAATTAAGTTTTTAGAATTAATTATAGTCTAGATACTCATGACATTGCTCATATGCTTTTATTACAATTGACAAATAGACTGACAGACAAAAATTTTAAAATGGTTATTCATATCCTAACAGCATGCAAATAAGCTAAGCTTAAAAGAAGCCAGTTAGTTCAATATTACAGACAGACACTTAAATTGTATTAATATGTATAGATATAATGTTTTTAATTCTTCTTCTTTATCATCATATACGTTATAGGGAGGATTTGCCATAATCGTCATGACATGGCAGGCCTATTGGCGATTACAGATCCAAACGTCACGCACTTTTGACGCCGCTCCGCTTCGACTTCCGATTTCACAAAATAGCAATAATAAAAACTGTATTAACCTGGTGCATCAAAATATACAAGGTATGTTAGGCAAAAGAACTAGAAATTGAATTATATTTGAATAGTAACCATATACATATTTATGTATTACTGAACATTGGTTGAAAGATTACAACTCCATATTTAAATTCAGTAATCACCAGCTGGTTAGTTTTTCAATAGAGATACTAAATTACGTGGTGGCTCCTTATATTAGCTACTAAATCCATATCATGTAAAGAACGTAAAGATATTGTGACCCTCTCTGTTGAGTGGACTGTAGAAATGGCATGTGTTGCGCTTGAGCACCTCATTGTTGTCAGTGTTTACAGACCCCATGTTCGAGGTCTTCAAACTATGGAAGAAGTTTTAGTTAAGCTAAATAAACAGAATAAATATCTTGTAGTATGCGGAGACTTTAATATCTATCTCCTGGAAGCTTCTTCCATCAGTATTAAATTTGATCATTGTTCAAATCACACAATCTTGATAATTTATTCTTTGAAGCTACGTATTGCAGGGTGTAGTGCAACTTGATATAATATATTTTTGATGTGCCAATAAAAATTCATAATTCATAAACTAAGTACATATCACTGTACACTTGTTGTTATATAAAAAAAAAAACAGGAAAGTGAGAAAGATTTTGTTTGTTCCGATTAATCATGTAAATTTAAAAGTAATATGGTAAAAAGGAAGCCTTACCTTAGCTTTCTGAACAATTCAGACTAATTATATGGATTTACCATATAAACAATGAATTTAATTAAACATTTACTTCTAAAACATTCTCAATAACAGTCACAAGGCATTCAATGGTGGGCAGCAGTAAGATTCATAAGAGCAGACAGATTATATGAACTTTACCATGAATATGTAAAAATTATTCTAAAATATTTAAAAGTATGTCACAGCCAAATCACCTTGTAATGCAATTAAGACGCTAAAAATAAATTTAAAATGACGTGGAGTATAATTAATGACGAAACCGGTAAGACATTCCTCGTCACAAATTATCAATTAAAATTAATAATCAATTGACTAGATCAAATCAAGAAGTCGCAGGTGTGTTTGAGAAATATTTCAATGATATACCTATTTTGACAACAAAGTTATTGAATACTTCTCCAATTGTCACCGATAAAGACATTCCTCGTCACACAATTATCAATTGATAATAATCAATTGACTAGATCAAATCAAGAAGTCGCAGGTGTGATTGAGAAATATTTCAATGATATACCTATTTTGACAACAAAGTCATTGAATACTTCTCAATTGTCACCGATTCATTACTCAAACAGATTGTTAATACCTATTTAAAAGAATTTAGATTTGAAAAGTATTATCACAAGATATTGTTGAATATTTCAGAACCCTTGATGTAGAAACCATAGATTTATGAGGTTCCGTTACAGCTATTGCGTCCATAATAGATTAATTGCACCTCATCTTGCTATTATTTTAATACTAGTACCGAATCTAGTGTGTTTCTGATTTAATGAAACATGGTAAAGTAATACCTTTATTTAAATCTGGTAGTACATTGGACCCGCTAATTTTAGACCTATTTCTGTACTACCAACTCTCAGTAAAATTTTGAACAGATAATTTTAGATCAATTGTTAATTTCTTTTAATAAAATAATTACTCTATAAAAATCATTTGGTTTCACAAGGGGTCGCTCGACGACTGACGCAGGTGTCGAGCTTATAAAATATATTTTAATGCCTGGGAAAGTTCACAAGATGCCTTAGGTATTTTGTGATCTTTCCAAGGCTCATTAATGTTCATCATGAGATATTAATCAGAAACAACATTACAGTGTCAAAATATTGCACTTAGACTTATTATTTCATATTTAATTAACAGAACTCAAAACGTCGTTATCAATCGTAAAGGTTCCTCCGGATCATTAGTATCAATGGGTGTTCCTCAGAGCTCGATTCTTGGCACATTCCTGTTATTAGTCTATATTTATGACTTACTATCTTGTAGGGGACAATCACGATATAGTATAATTTGCTGATGATACTTTAATTTTCAAACTCAAACGACAGTCAATTAATTTTGACAGTGTAAATAATACTCTATGAAAATTAGTACATTGGTTTAACGCCAACAATTTGCATAAGCAATAAAGACAAAATTTACTAAATTTACAATACCTAATGTATTAACATTCAAATACCAATGTACTCTTAAATGGGAAGAGTTGAGTCTTGTATCCACATCACAGTTTTCTTGGTATTACTATTGACGCAGAAGCTTCAGTGGGGCCATATGTTAATTAGCAGGCAGACTTAGTTCTGCAACATATATGAAAAGATTGATCTCACCAATGTTGAGACAGCTAGATTAGTTTATTTTAGTTACTTTAATAGCGTGATGTCTTATTGAATTTTGCTATGGGGTAATGCGACTGACATCAAGCTATATTTGTTTTACAAAAGAGCCGTTACAGGCGATTTATAAATTAAATTGTAATGAGACCCTTGAAAAATTTAAAGATATAAACATTTTAGCTTTGGCATCCAATATATTTATAAAAAGTAATGTAAGTACATAAAACATAAATATTTTCATAAGAATCAAGATGTTCATACTTTGAACACTAAGAACAAACATAAACTTGTGATACAAGTTAATAGACTCCACAGAATTAGTAATTCATTTATGGGGTAATGTATACGCTTTTTAACAAAATCCCAGAAAATTTACAAATTTTGTCTATAAACATGTTATATGTTTTATTAAAGAAAAATTGTACAAAAATGGTTATTATAATATCAAAATACATAACTGAAAAAAAAACCCTGTGAAAAGAGTGATTGCCACCATGCTGGTTCTATTAAAACTCATTAAAAATATGTACAAACAAAAAAAAATGATTGTAAAGTGAAATGTGTTAAAAAAAAAGTCCCACTGGGTTTCTTGCTGATTTTTCCCAGGACAAAGGTATTTTCCAAACCAGTGGTAAATAAAAAAATTACTTTCAATAATTATTATGTAATAATCTATATTGAATAAAAATTATTCTAATTCTAATTCTATCTGGGTGTTTAAATTTGGCATAAAAGAAATGGTTATGCTGCCATCTATCAAAACCTCCTACGGAATGAGATGGGATGATGGATTCACATCTGCACCACATGGCACGGCTCGGCACAGTATGGCGGTTTATTTGCTCGAGCTTACAATAAAATATGCTCATAATAATCTAATAATTGAAATTAAGTAAAGTAAAGAAAAGGAAGTAAGTAAGGCTCCTGAGACTCCTCTCATTAATGTGAGAAGTATGGAGCAATCAGTCTGTCGAGCTGCTCCAATGAGTGACGGACTTCACATGCCCTCGAAACTGTTTATTCATTTGACATGCAGGCTTGCTCTAGATGGTTTCCTTCACCACCAGGCGCGGAAAATCTTATTTTCTTGAAACCTCCACCTAAATTTGTATTGAGATTTGTACATAATACATATACAAATATTACTCCCCATCTCCTATAATAGACAGTGTGTGCTAAAAGCTGACGGAAAACTTCATATTATGAAAAACCCAATTCGGTCCCCACCGACACAAATGAAATGGATATTTGCTATTTTATGTGTTGATTCAAATTGCTAATTACAATTAAAAGTTATTAATTTGTTGTAAATATAGACAAGTTAAGCTGGGATATAATGTGATTAAAGAAGAGTACCGAAAAGTGGTTGTAAGAAATCTGAATAGAAAAAGTATTTCTAGAAGGCCATACAGATTTACAGTTGTGTTGCGGTAAACTTCGATGAGAATATGGTTTGCTTCTAAACCTATAGTAAACAAACCTAAGGAGATAAGATTAACTCACTTTATCGAAGGATTTTCGATTCAAAGTGAGCTCCCAGATTCTGGCCCGGTTTAGACTTGAAGATCTACAATAACGAGACTAGCTTTATAGTTATGAAGGAGAGATTACTGTACAATGGTATCTGAGATTATCGCAAGGTCGCTCGGTCACTGAATAGTAAGAGGTATATTAAACATGACATTAAGTTTGAAACTTATAAAATCAAAGCAACGTCTGTCTTGTAACTTGAACCAAATGTCTGTGAACTTTGGGATCTAGTTGCAAGATCACTTTCGATGCCTAAATATTTACAGTACAGTGAACGATATCAGTAAAAATTTCAAGAAATAGCTACTATCTATTTGTAGGTGCTGCTGACACAGCACACACATGCTTCACCCGTGTCAATGTATGTAATTCTCGTAAAATATGATAACAACCGCCACCGGCAGACGGCGATCTGTAAGCAGTACTTCAGTTCCTTTTAGGTGTACTATGTGAACACGCGTCTCGGGTTCGATAAAATAAATCAGCTACAAACTGATGTGAACAGTTTAATCATTTCCCTCTACACAAGCCTAAAATACACCAGCCACCAAGGTTCTAGCATATTCATTGGGTCCTCTGTGGCAACCCTGGTGACATGTAGTTAAATAATTAGCTCCCAATAATTTCGTAAAAATAAATTATTATAATATATATTGTGATTGATAATTTCCTCAAATTTAATTTATAGTTGTTTATTACGAATAAATTGTATTGTGTAATTAATAAAGTGGTAAATTCTAAATAAATAAATTTTAGTGTCTCAACTTAAAGTGACAGCATAACGAACATCGTTTAAATTCTAAAGTTACTGTTTACTTACATTCTTGTTATCCCTTTTAATATTTACGAAATATCTCTTAAGTGTTGTTGTTGTTTGCAGTTTCATGAATTGTTTTCTTGATAATTTAATTTGTAATCTATAATTATAGTCTAACAATTAGATATTTGCTTACTCTGCTTCCTTGATTTTTCCATCTTTGTTTTCTTTTACTTTTTAAAATACATAGTAAAATGAATACCCGTAACATGAAGCGCCAGATGGAGAACCAGCTTCATCTTGCGCTCCAAGAACTTAAGGCATACAGGAGCAGTGTGAGCTGTTGCTTAAAAAGGATGACAATGAAAAGAAAATAATAAGTATAATTTCTAAAAATACACAGTAATAAAAGTGATATCGTAAGGTTGCTTAGAGACTATAAATATATTTTAAAGGAAGGGGATCAGCTCCAGGGGACAGTCGATGAGTTTGACTGATGCAGCAAAGAATATGAGGAAGCCCTCAGATTATTTGCTGCATTGCTGTTAGAGTTAACTGAAATTAATGAGCAGATTTCACAATTTAAAAAATACGATAACTTGCAAGTATTTTAAACTCAGAATCTGTTTAATGAGATCGTAGAATGTAACTCTCATAAAACATTGCTACCCTCCACAACAATAAATTTGACTGATGATCAAGAACAGCAGAAAGGATTACTGGCAGCAGAAGAAAATATATAAAAATCAATACATATAATTGGAAAGTGCAAAAATTTGTTAAATAAAATTAATATTATATAAATGTATGTAAGGAGAAGCAAGAGTTAATTAGTAAACTTAAATTACATTCAATTGAGGTGAAAAACATGAAAAACTGGAGACTGAAATAGATTGTCTTAATTCAGAAATGTTATCACTTCGAACCTTATTACAAATTATGTCAAATAAATATAAATCAGCAGAGAATGATAAAAGAACACATAGCCATGGATAATCTGACAAAGTCACCTAAATATAACGAAACGTTTTGACACCTTATTAAAATATCAAAATGAATATCAGCGCTCAATGCCAGGTTCTTTAGGGACAATGTGTGTTATAAAATGAAAAGCAGAAATACCTCATTTTCTTCACATACATCTCTGACAGTACCACAACAAAGCAGATTAAATTAAAAGTAATTCATACAATGAAAACAATAATATTGTGTGAATAGTGATGACATAGGCAAAAACTTGGCAATATCATTAAATAACTGTTTGAAAGGGCTACAGATAAGTAATTACTGCATGCCTAGAGCATCATTCAGTGATATTATGAATAAAATTTGAACTAGTAAATTTTGCCTAATAGTATATTAATCATTCTTGTTGGGAGGAGACGCAATATGAACAGTTGTATTGAATATCTTAATAACTTTAATGTATAAAGTTATTTTGTTAACATTGCCTTACATACAGGGTGGCCATAGGAAAATAAACTAAGATATAATTTAAGTTTAATAATGAATAATTTGACATAATAATAATTTAAATTTGACATTTAATTGTAAAATTATAATGATGAATTTCATTTGATTGATATAACAAATTTAACTAAGTTTTGACAAGAGATAGGTTTACCTATCAAAGTATAGTTTAAGACTGATAGCAAATACGCTAGCAAAGATAATTTAAATAGCTTAGAATACAACTCACCAATACAACTATTTAATTTCACAAAATAGCTATAATAAAACTGTATAAATCTGGTGTATCAAAGGTATGTTAGGCAAAAGGTAGAAATTGAATTATTTTTTAAACAGTAACTACAACATCATTTATGTATTACTGAACGACTGCCTCATTGGTCTAGTAGTTGTAGTAGTGCGACTGCTGATCATGGGTCCTTGGTTCGAAACCCGGTCCGGCCAATAAAATCAATTATTGAGTTTTCCGTCAAGAAATTCTCAGTAGCTGCGGACTCAGGAAGTTAGCGGTGTCTCACCCCGTGCCTCGGAAAGCACGTAAAGCCGTTGGTCCTGCGCCTGATCTCTCTCCATTGTGTCAGTTTACCGTCTCATTGGACTATGAGGTGAAGGAATAGATGCACTGTGCTTGCGCTATACTTGGGCACTATAATCGTACTGCGCCCATGGCTGAGTCCCCGTTGAGGTACCGCTTGACCGAAATTCGGTCTGGAGGACATTATTACTGAACATTGGTTGAATTACAACTCCATATTTAATTTCAGTAATCACCAGGTGGTCAGTTCTTTCAAAAGAGATACTAAATTACGTGGTGGCTCCTTAACATTAGCTAATAAATCCATATCATGTAAGGGACGTAATGATATTGTGAGCCTCTCTGTTGAGCGAACTGTAGAAATGACATTTGTGTTGAGCTTGAGCACCTCATTGTTGTCAGTGTTTACAGACCCCCATGTTCGAGGTCTTTAAAAACTTATGGAAGAAGTTTTAGTTAAGCTTAATAAACAGAATAAATCTCTTGTAGTACGCGGAGACTTTAATATTAATCTCCTGGAAGCATTAAATTTTGCCCATTGTTCACATCATACAATCGTTTATCGACTCCCACTAATCTTAAGGTCCAATATAATAATAAAATAATTGAAGAAGTCAACACTGCCAAATTCCTCGGGGTGACAATTTACAAGAAATTGAATTGGAAAGAACACACAGAAATTCTTAGTAACAAAATAAGTAGCTCGGCATATGGCCTGTACAAATTGGTTAAAGTGCTTAACATTAATGCGTTGCTTACAGCGTACCATGGCTTAGTTTCATCGCACCTAAGATACGTGATTATCTTCTGGGGCAATTCGACTACAAGGAATTACCTTTCAAAGCACAAAAACGATGTATTAGGACCATGTTTAAACTGGAGCCAACTGATAGCTGCAAACCCTATTTTATAAAATATAAAATACTGACATTACCATGTCTATACATTTTAGAAATTGCCATGTTTGTTAAATGTAATCGGCACTTATTTCCACGTCTATCAGACGTAGTTAGTCGCAACAGACGCGATGATACTATTCTCTGTTTGCATAGCTCAAAAATTGCATTGATGCGATAAAGTGTTTTTTGCATTGCCCCTTTAATATATATAATGTCCTCCAGACCAAATTTTGGTCACGGCGGCCAGCCACAATGGAGACTAGCCATCGGCGCAGGACAGGATTATAGTGCCCAAATGTATGCGCAAGCACAGGTGCACTCTCTGTTCCCTCACTCTCATAGACCGATGGGACGGTAAACCGACACAACTGAGAGAGAGATCAGACGCAGGACCAACAGCTTTATGTTTTCCGAGGCACGGGGTGAGACACTGCCAACTTCCTGAATCCGGGCACCTACTGAGAATTTCTTGATGGAAAAGCTCAATAACTGATTTTTGCCGACCGGGATTCGAACCCAGGACCTCATGATCAGCAGTCGCACTACTACAATCACTAGACCAACGAGGCAGTCTAATATATAATAAGCTTCCGAAATGTTGGAAGGAGCGAATGCCGTGTATTTAAAAATAAGTTGAAATTATATTTAGAAGGCAAAGCTACTATAGTATATTAGAAGTTTTCAATAATAAAATTTAAATCTTACGTAACAAGGAATTATTTTACTGACATTGTATAAAACAGATAAAATATAATGTATCTTCAAGGCAAATAATATTACCAGACATTTAATTTTAATTTATTACTTAGATTATGATTTATTGATAAAATTGTTAAAATTAGTTTAATAATAATCTAATTCGATAATGTGTTAATAATAATTTCATTTTCAATGTAAACTATATACCTAGTCAGGTCATAAATTCTGTCACATGTTTAAAAATAATAATTGAAACAAGTTTATTCATTATGTAACCATTTATACCAAAATGAACTTAACAAAACATAGATTCTTATGACACTAAAGTTTATTCAAAATGACCTCCGTGATTTTGAATACAGGCCTTCAATCTGCGCGGCCAGTCGTCATCGCAGCACGAACAGGTCCATGTCAATATCGGCGGCTGCCTTAATCAAGGATGTTTTGGGTGACTCCAAATTGGGATGAGGCTTTGAGCACGCCTTTTCCTCCAAGTGTTGCTATCTTAATCTAACGGATTCAAATCTGGACTGGAGGAGGCCAGTCTTCGTGCCGGATGATCGATTTCACGCCGCCAGCCAGTCTTGTGTGCTCTTCGCTCTATGAGCTGGCGCCGAATCTTGTTGGAATACCCAGTGCCTGTTATTGAACGTGGTATGAAACAGGGTCCACAGGTTCGTCAGAACTGTATTTTGATACACAACTGTATTCGTTTTACCTTTCTTACCAAAATGTACCTCCGTTAAGCCCAATAAAACTCCCAACCATACCATGAGCGGATGGAAAATGACCTCGTTGGACACGCGGAATACGGTTGCTCGCTTCTTCACTACTGTGTGCGTACACCTTATCATTTTGTTTGTTGTAGCTCTCTTCTACGGTAAAAATGTTTTCATCCGAAACAAGTCCATTAGACGAGCATTCAAACGATGTCCTGTTTTCTTCGATATGTCCGAAGCCCTAAGTCTTCATTTAACACCCTTTTCACCGTGGTTCTGCCTTCCTGAAGGGCCAACATTTTCTGCTTACGTTTGGGATTTCTTTAATTCGCGCCTTCACAGCTTTTATCACTGCTGGAGTCCTAACAGACCGAGGGCGACCACTTCTTGACCTGTCATCTACACTAGAGAGTCTTCATTGTATCGTTTGATGGTACGATAAACGAATCTTGGTTATATTCAAATTTTTCAGTATGTCAAAAATTTGAATTGGCGCGTAACCGAAACGATGCAACGCAATAACTGCAACACGTCTTCTTTAAGCGTCCTCCATATTTAAAATGAGTAAAATTCTAAAAAGTATACAGTTTTATTTTCATGAACAATTCGATTCGGATTCAATAAACTTTTTGGCCAGCATTCTAAAAGAAAAGTTTTACTGTGTGACAATACTTATGACCTGACTGTGTATAATATTTTCATTGATTTATACATTTGTACGCCACAAAGGCCAAACATGGCTGATCCTTTTAATGTATCTGAACAACCTGCATGCTTTGTATGTATACTCATGTTTCCACAAATAAATATCTTGTATCTTGATAATTTATTCATTGAAGCTACACGTATTGCAGGATGTAGTGCAACTTGTATTGATAATATTTTTACAGATGTTGTACCAATAAAAGAATTCATAATTCATAAACTAAGTACATATCACTGTGGACAACTGATTCATTACCATATATGCACAAAAAAAAAAACAGGAAAGTGAGAAAATTTTGTTTGTTCCGATTAATGCAAAATGTGTGAGAGATTTAAAAGTAATATGGTAAAAAACCTTCCATAGCTTTCTTACAGGAACAATTCAGACTAATTATATGGAGTATTATGTACCCTTATAAGCAATGAATTTAATTAAACATTTACTTCTAAAACATTCTCCAGTAACAGTCACAAGGTATTCAATGAGTGGGCAACAGTACGAATTCATAAGAGCAGACGAAGATTATATGAACTTTACCATGAATATCTCAAAAATTATTCTAAAACCTTTAAAAAGTATGCTCCACAGCCAAATCTTTACATATTAGCAACAAAATTAAGACCGCTAAAAATAAAATTAAAATGACGTGTAGTATAATTAATAGCCAAACCGGTAAAGACATTCCTCGTCACACAAATTATCAATTGAAAATTAATAATGAATTGACTAGATCAAATCAAAAAGTCGCAGGTGTGTTTGAGAAATATTTCACTGATATGCCTATTTTGACAACAAAGTTATTGAATACTTCTCAGTGTCACCGATAAAGACATTCCTCGTCACACAAATTATCAATTGAAATTAATAATCAATTGACTAGATCAAATCAAGAAGTCGCAGGTGTGTTGAAATATTTCAATGATATACCTATTTTGACAGCAAAGTCATTGAATGCTTCTCCAACTGTCACCGATTCATTACTCAAACAGAATGTTAATACCTGAATAAAAGAATTTAGATTTGAAAAAGTATTATCACAAGATATTGTTAAATATTTCAGAACCCTTGATGTAAAGAAAACCGCAGATTTATGGGGGATTTTCGTTACAGCTATTGCGTCCATAATAGACTTAATTGCACATAATCTTGCTATTATTTTAATACTAATATCTCGAATCTAGTGTGTTTCTGATTTAATGAAACATGGTAAAGTAATACCTTTATTTAAATCTGGTAGTACATTGGACCCCGCTAATTTTAGACCTATTTCTGTACTACCAACTCTCAGTAAAATTATTGAACAGATAATTTTAGATCAATTGTTAATTTCTTTTAATAAAAATAAATTACTCTATAAAAATCAATTTGGTTTCACAAGGGGTCGTCCTACGACTGACGCAGGTGTCGAGCTTATAAAATATATTTTTAATGCCTGGGAAAGTTCACAAGATGCCTTAGGTATTTTTTGTGATCTTTCCAAGGCTTTCGATTGTGTTCATCATAAGATATTAATCAGAAAACTACAACATTACGGTGTCAAAAATATTGCGCTTAGACTTATTATTTCATATTTAATTAACAGAACTCAAAACGTCGTTATCTATGGTAAAGGTTCCTCCGGATCATTAGTATCAATGGGTGTTCCTCAGAGCTCGATTCTTGGCACATTCCTGTTATTAGTCTATATTTATGACTTACCTTATCTTGTAGGGGACAATCATGATATAGTATTATTTGCTGATGATACCTCTTTAATTTTCAAACTCAAACGACAGTCAATTAATTTTGACAGTGTAAATAATACTCTATGAAAATTAGTACATTGGTTTAACGCCAACAATTTGCATAAACGGCAATAAGACAAAATTTACTAAATTTACAATACCTAATGCTAAACATTCAAATACCAATGTACTCTTAAATGGGAAGAGTTGAGTCTTGTATCCACATCCACAGTTTTCTTGGTATTACTATTGACGCGAAAACTGTAAACCATATGTGTAAATTAAGCAGACTTAGTTCTGCAACATATGCTATGAAAGATTGAAGTCTCACCAATGTTGAGACAGCTAGATTAGTTTATTTTAGTTACTTTAATAGCGTGATGTCTTATTGAATTTTGCTATGGGGTAATGCGACTGACATCGAAGCTATATTTGTTTTACAAAAGAGCCGTACGGGCGATTTATAAATTAAATTGTATGAGGACCCTTAAAGAAAAATTTAAAGATATAAACATTTTAGCTTTGGCATCGCAATATATTTATAAAAATGTAATGTAAGTACATAAAACATAAATAGCTTTCATAAGAATCAAGATGTTCATACTTTGAACACTAGGAACAAACATAAACATGATACAAGTTAATAGACTCCAGAATTAGTAATTCATTTATGGGGTAATGTATACGCTTTACAACAAAATCCCAGAAAATTTACAAATTTTGTCTATAAACATGTTATATGTTTTATTAAAGAAAAAATTACAAAAAATAGTTATTATAATATCAAAGAATACATAACTGAAAAAAAAACCCTGTGAAAAGGGTGATTGCCACCATGCTGGTTCTATTAAAACTCATTAAAATAATACACAAACAAAATGATTGTAAAGTGAAATGTGTTAAAAAAAAAGTCCCACTGGGTTTCTTGCTGATTTTTCCCAGGACAAAGGTATTTTCCAAACCAGTGGTAAATAAAAAAATTACTTTCAATAATTATTATGTAATAATCTATATTGAATAAAAATTATTCTAATTCTAATTCTGTCTGGGTGTTTAAATTTGGCATAAAAGAAATGGTTATGCTGCCATCTATCGAAAGCCTCCTACGGAATGAGATGGGATGATGGATTCTTTTACATCTGCACCACATAGCACGGCTCGGCACAGTATGGCGGTATTATTTGCACGAGCTTACAATAAAATATGCTCATAATAGTATAATAATTGAAATTAAGTAAAGTAAAGAAAAGTAAGTAAGTAAGGCCTCCTGAGAGACTCCTCTCATTAATGTGAGAAGTATGGAGCAATCAGTCTATCGAGCTGCTCCAATGAGTATTGGCGGACTTCACATGCCCTCGAAACTGTTTATTCATTTGACATACAGGCTTGCTCTAGATGTTTTCCTTCACCACCGAGCGCGTGGAAAATCTTATTTTCTTGAAACCTCCACCTAAATTTGTATTGAGATTTGTACATAATACATATACAGATATTACTCCCCATCTCCTATAATAGAGAGTGTGTTAAGGCTAAAAGCTGACGGTAAACTTCATATTACGAAAGAAACCCGAATTCGGTCCCCGTCGACACAAATGAAATGGATATTTGCTATTTTATGTGTTGATTCACATTGCTAATTACCGCACTTAAAAGTTATTAATTTGTTGTAAATATAGACAAGTTAAGCTGGGATATAATGTGATTAAAAGAGAGTATGCCGAAAAGTGGTGCTTAAAGAGAATCTGAATAGAAAGGTATTTCTAGAAGGCCATACAGATTTACGGTTGTGTTGCGGTAAACTTCGATGAGAATATAGTTTTGCTTCTAAACCTATAAACAAACCTAAGGAGATAAGAATTAACTCACTTTATCGAGAAGATTTTTCGATTCAAAGTGAGCTCCCAGATTCTGAGCCCGTTTAGACTTGAAGATCTACAATAACGAGACTAGCTTTATAGTTATGAAGGAGGAGACAATGGTGTCTGAGATTATCGCAAAGTCGCTCGGTCACTGAATAGTAAGAGTATATTAAACATTGACATTAAGTTTAGGCTTATAAAATCAAAGCAACGTCTGTCTTGTAACTTGAACCAAATGTCTGTGAACTTTGGGATCTAGTTGCAAGATCACTTTCGATGCCTAAATATTTACAGTACAGTGAACGATATCAGTAAAATTTCGCCAAAATAGCTATACTATCTATTTGTAGGTGCTGCTGACACAGCACACATGCTTCACCGTGTCAATGTGTATGTAATTCTCGTAAAATATGATAACCGCCACCGGCGAGACGGCGATCTGTGGCGAGTAGCAGTTCCTTTTAGGTGTACTATGTGAACACGCGTCTCGGGTTCGATAAAATAAATCAGCTACAAACTGATGTGAACAGTTTAATCATTTCCCTCCTACACAAAGCCCTAAAATACAGCCACCAAGGTTCACAACATATTCATTGGGTCCTCTGTGGCAACCCTGGTGACATGGTTAAATAATTAGCTCCCAAATAATTTCGTAAAATAAATTATTATAATATATAATATTGTGATTGATAATTTCCACCTCAAATTTAATTTATAGTTGTTTATTACGAATAAATTGTATTGTGTAATTAATAAAGTGGTAAATTCTAAATAAATAAATTTTAGTGTCTCAACTTAAAGTGACAGCAGATAACGAACATCGTTTAAATTCTAAAGTTACTGTTTACTTAATTCTTGTTATCCCTTTTAATATTTACGAAATATCTCTTAAGTGTTGTTGTTGTTTGCGATTTCATATTGAATTGTTTTCTTGATAATTTAATTTGTAATCTATAATTATAGTCTAACAATTAGATATTTGCTTACTCTGCTTCCTTGATTTTTCCATCTTTGTTTTCTTTTACTTTTTAAAATACATAGTAAAATGAATACCCGTAACGCCAAGAAGCGCCAGATGGAGAACCAGCTTCATCTTGCGCTCCAAGAACTTAAGGCATACAGGGAGCAGTGTGAGCTGTTGCAAAAAGGGATGACAATGAAAAGAAAATAATAAGTATATTTCGAAAATACACAGTAATAGTGATATCGTAAGGTTGCTTAGAGACTATAAATATGTTTTAAAGGAGGGATCAGCTCCAGGGACAGTCGATGAGTTTGACTGATGAAGCAAAAGTATAGGAAGCCCTCAGATTATTTGCTGCATTGCTATTAGAGTTAACTGAAATTAATGAGTAGATTTCACAATTTAAACAATACGATAACACAAGCATTTCAAACTCAGAATCTGTTTAATGAGATCGTAGAATGTAACTCTCATAAAACATTGCTACCCTCCACAACAATAAATTTGACTGATGATCAAGAACAGCAGAAAGGATTACTGGCAGCAGAAGAAAATATAAAATCAATACATATATAATTGGAAAGTGCAAAATTTGTTAAAACTAAAATTAATACAGAAAATTATATAAATGTATGTAAGGAAAAGCAAGAGTTAATTAGTAAACTTAAATTACATTCAATTGAGGTGAAAAACATGAAAAATTGTTATGAGACTGAAATAGAGTGTCTTCATTCAGAAATTTTATCACTTCGAACCTTATTACAAATTATGTCAAATAAATATAAATCAGCAGAGAATGATAAAAGAATACATACTGGTCATGGATAATCTGACAAAGTCACCTAAATATAACGAGGAACGTTTTGACTCCTTATTAAAATATCAAAATGAATATCAGCGCTGAATGCCAGGTTCTTTAGGGACAGTGTGTGTTAATAGAATGAAAAGCAGAAATACCTCATTTTCTTCACATACGCTCTATGACAGTACCACAACAAAGCAGATTAATTTAAAAAGTAATTCATACAATGAAAACAATAATGTTATTGTGTATACTGATAACATATGCAAAAACTTGGCAATATCATTAAATAACTGTTTAAAAGGACTACAGATAGGTAATTACTGCATGCCTAGAGCATCATTCAGTGATATTATGAATAAAATTTGAACTAGTAAATTTTGCCCTAATAGTATATTAATCATTCTTGTTGGGAGGACAGGCAATATGAACAGTTGTATTGAATATCTTAATAACTTTAATGTGCATAAAGTTATTTTGTTAACATTGCCACACAGGGGTGGCCATAGGAAAATAAACTAAGATATAATTTAAGTTTAATAATGAATAATTTGACATGTAATAATAATTTAAATTTGACATTTAATTGTAAAATTATAATGATGAATTTCATTTGATTGATATAACAAATTTAACTAAAAGTTTTTGACAAGAGATAGGTTTACCTATCAAAGTATAGTTAAGACTGATAGCAAATACGCTAGCAAAGATAATTTAAATAGCTTAGAATACAACTCACCAATACTTAACTATTTAATTTCACAAAATAGCTATAATAAAAACTGTATAAATCTGGTGCATCAAAGGTATGTTAGGCAAAGAATTAGAAATTGAATTATTTTTAAACAGTAACCACATACATAATTTATGTATTACTGAACGACTGCTTCATTGGTCTAGTGGTTGTAGTAGTGCGACCTGATCATGAGGTCCTTGGTTCGAAACCCGGGTCGGGCCAATAAAATCAATTATTAAGTTTTCCGTCAAGAAATTCTCAGTAGCTGCCCGGAGTCAGGAAGTTAGCGGTGTCTCACCCCCGTGCCTCGGAAAGCACGTAAAGCCGTTGGTCCTGCGCCTGATCTCTCTCCAATTGTGTCGGTTTACCGTCTCATTGGACTATGAGAGTGAGGGAATAGAGAGTGCACCTGTGCTTGCGCATACACTTGGGCACTATAATCGTGTACTGCGCCCATGGCTAGTCCCCGTTGAGGTAAGCCGCTGTGACCGAAATTCGGTCTGGAGGACATTATTACTGAACATTGGTTGAAAGATTACAACTCCATATTTAATTTCAGTAATCACCAGGTGGTCAGTTCTTTCAAAAGAGATACTAAATTACGTGGTGGCTCCTTAACATTAGCTAATAAATCCATATCATGTAAGGGACGTAATGATATTGTGAGCCTCTCTATTGAGCGAACTGTAGAAATGACATTTGTGTTGAGCTTGAGCACCTCATTGTTGTCAGTGTTTACAGACCCCCATGTTCGAGGTCTTTAAAAACTTATGGAAGAAGTTTTAGTTAAGCTTAATAAACAGAATAAATCTCTTGTAGTACGCGGAGACTTTAATATTAATCTCCTGGAAGCATTAAATTTTGCCCATTGTTCATCATACAATCGTTTATCGACTCCACTAATCTTAAGGTCCAATATAATAATAAAATAATTGAAGAAGTCAACACTGCCAAATTCCTCAGGGTGACAATTTACAAGAATTGAATTGGAAAGAAACACAGAAATTCTTAGTAACAAAATAAGTAGCTCGGCATGGCCTGTACAAATTGGTTAAAGTGCTTAACATTAATGCGTTGCGTACAGCGTACCATGGCTTAGTTTCATCGCACCTAAGATACGTGATTATCTTCTGGGGCAATTCGACTACAAGGAATTACCTTTCAAAGCACAAAAACTATGTATTAGGACTATGTTTAAACTGGAGCCAACTGATAGCTGCAAGCCCTATTTTATAAAATATAAAATACTGACATTACCATGTCTACATTTTAAGAAATTGCCATGTTCGTTAAATGTAATCGGCACTTATTTCCACGTCTATCAGACGTAGTTAGTCGCAACAGACGCGATGATACTATGCTCTGTTTGCATAGCTCAAAAACTGCATTGATGCGAAAAAGTGTTTTTTGCATTGCCCCTTTAATATATATAATGTCCTCCAGACCAAATTTTGGTCACGGCGGCCAGCCACAATGGAGACTAGCCATCGGCGCAGGACAGGATTATAGTGCCCAAATGTATGCGCAAGCACAGGTGCACTCTCCATTCCCTCACTCTCATAGACCGATGGGACGGTAAACCGACACAACTGGAGAGAGATCAGGCGCAGGCCCAACAGCTTTACATGTTTTCCGAGGCACGGGGTGAGACACTGCCAACTTCCTGACTCCGGGCACCTACTGAGAATTTCTTGATGGAAAAGCTCAATAACTGATTTTTTTTTCCCGACCCGGGATTCGAACCCAGGACCTCATGATCAGCAGTCGCACTACTACAACCACTAGACCAACGAGGCAGTCTAATATATAATAAGCTTCCGAAATGTTGGAAGGAGCAGAATGCCCGTGTATTTAAAAATAAGTTGAAATTATATTTAGAAGGCAAAGCATACTATAGTATATTAGAAGTTTTGAATAAAATTTAAATCTTACGTAACAAGCAATTATTCTACTGACATTGTATAAAACAGATAAAATATAATGTATCTTCATAACATTTTTTTTTGACATTTAATTTTAATTTATTACTTGGATTATGATTTATTGATAAAATTGTTAAAATTAGTTTTATAATAATCTAATTCGATAATGTGTTAATAATAATTTCATTTTCAATTATTGTAAACTATATACCTAGTCAGGTCATAAATTCTGTCACATGTTTAAAATAAAATAATTGAAACAAGTTTATTCATTATGTAACCATTTATATACCAAAATAGACTTAACAAAACATAGATTCTTATGACACTAAAGTTTATTCAAAATGACCTCCGTGATTTTGAATACAGGCCTTCAATCTGCGCGGCCAGTCGTCTATCACCTTTGAACGAGGTCCATGTCAATATCGGCGGCTGCCTTAATCAGGATGTTTTAGGTGACTCAAATTGGGATGAGGCTTTGAGCACGCCTTTTCCTCAAGTGTTGCCATATCTTGTTAATCTAACGGATTCAAATCTGGACTGGAGGAGGCCAGTCTTCGTGCCGGATGAGTGATTTCACGCGCCGCCAGCCAGTCTTGTGTGCTCGGCTCTATAGCTGGGCCGAATCTTGTTGGAATACCCAGTGCTGTTATTGAACGTGGTATGAGAAACAGGGTCCACAGTTCGTCAGAACTGTTTTGATACACACAACTGTATTCGTTTTACTTTCTTACCAATGTACCTCCGTTAAGCCCAATAAAAACTCCCAACCATACCATGAGCGAGGATGGAAAATGACCTCGTTGGACACGCGGAATACAGTTGCTCGCTTCTTCACTACTGTGTGCACCATATCATTTTGTTTGTTGTGGCTCTCTCTTCTACGGTAAAATGTTTTCATCCGAAAAAGAATTTTCAGGTCCATTAGACGAGCATTCAAACGATGTCCTGTTTTCTTCGATATGTCCGAAGCCCTAAGTCTTCATTTAACACCCTTTTCACCGTGGTTCTGCTTAACCCCATCTGAAGGGCCAACATTTTCTGCTTACGTTTGGGATTTCTTTGAATTCGCGCCTTCACAGCTTTTATCTGCTGGAGTCTAACAGACCGAGGGCGACCACTTCTTGACCTGTCATCTACACCAGAGTCTTCATTGTATCGTTTGATGGTACGATAAACGATCTTGATATTCAAATTTTTCAGTATGTCAAAAATTTGAATTGGCGCTGTAACCGAAACGATGCAACGCAATAACTGCAACACGTCTTCTTTAACGTCCACTCCATATTTAAAATGAGTAAAATTCTAAAAAATATACAGTTTTATTTTCATGAACAATTCGAAATTCGGATTCAATAAACTTTTGTGGCCAGCATTCTAAAAGAAAAGTTTTACTGTGTGACAATACTTATGACCTGACTGTATAATATTTTCATTGATTTATACATTTGTACGCCACAAAGGCCAAACATGGCTGATCCTTTTAATGTATCTGAACAACCTGCATGCTTTGTATGTATACTCATGTTTCCACAAATAAATATCTTGTATCTTGATAATTTATTCATTGAAGCTACACGTATTGCAGGATGTAGTGCAACTTGTATTGATAATATTTTTACAGATGTTGTACCAATAAAGAAATTCATAATTCAAAAAGCTAAGTTCAGATCACTGTGGACAACTGGTTTCATTAACATAATATGCACAAAAACATAAATTTGCGAAAATTGTATTTGTTCCGATTAATGCAAAACGCCTGAAAAGATTTAACAGTAATATGGTAAAAAACCTTCCATCGCTTTCTTACAAGAACAATCCATACTAATTATATGGAGTATTATTTACCCTTATATACAATGAATTTAATAAAACATTTACTTCTATAACGTTCTCCAGTAACATTCGCAAGGCATATAATGGTGGGTGATAATCAAGCCGGCCTTGTGGCCGTTAAATATTTGATTGCGCGGGAGGATAGACAGAGAAAATACAAAATGAATAGAGGTATGGAGTACACCAGTAGAAATGGAAAAATACATCCCGCCCTGGTCCTAAATTCTGCCGTAAAAAATGTTATGATAGGATATTAGAAGAGAACCGAAAAATATTTTTTGAGATGTTTTGGAGGATTGGCAATCATTCACGACAATGGGATTTTATCACTAAGTACGTTATGAAAATACCAAAAGTGCGTTTTACTGTTTCTGAAAATTCGAAGCAGCTTTATACTATTTAATATTAATTACCATGGTTGGAATGAAATGACAATGCAGAGATAAGAAGAATATCTGTTTGTAAAACAAAGTTTCTTAGAACCCTATCGATAAGTTTCTACTTTGTTTATACCGCTCTAGAAAAATTTGATCGTGGAAAAGTGTTTGTAGAATCGGATCACCATCCAAAAACTATAACATTCAATATAGTACGTGGTGTGATTGATCATATTATTGAATCTCTCGCCTTTTGAGCTCATTACATTCGCAAGATTCGAAATGTAAGTATTTGGATGGTTCATTACCATTTCCCAAGATATACAAGCATTATGAAGAGTGGTTTGATTCAAATATCTATTCTGGCAAAACGTCTAATACGACAATATAGTGATATTGTAAATAAATATAAATATTGCCTTTCATAAGCCCAAAAAACGCATGCAAAAATGTCACACATTTGGAAATAAAACACAGGTAACCGAAGAAAATACAAAACAAAGAAATCATTTGAGAAAGAAACAGCTAGAAAATTTAAAAAAAAAAAAGGAATTAACAATGCAAATAAAGAGGTTTTAGCATGTACTTTTGATTTACAGAAATGTTAAATGTACATTCTATTGTAAAGAAATATTCCATGTAAATTTTACAATTTTGATATAGTATCTTTATAAGGTTTGCTATTCTTGGAATCAACAGACAGCTAAAAGGAGCTAATTAAATTGCAAGCTGTGTTTATAAATTTATTGACAATACCCAGGTATAAAAGTATCGTTTCTGGTCTGACAATTGTGGAGGCTAGAATTGAAACATAGTCGTATTTTAATGTATATGTATGTATGTAACAAATTTAATACAAGTATTATTCATCGTTTCCTTGTCTTTGGTCATACCAGAAACAAAGGGGACAGCATGCATGCCTTGATTGAGAGACAGACTAAAGACAGGATTATTTGTACCCCAGCTCTGAAACAGATGGCAAGCCATATAATGTCATTGAAATGTAACAGGAGTTGATTCTTGATTTTAAAACACATTCCAAGCACTGCAATAATTGGACAACTACTAGCTATGGAACTAAAATATCATGAACAATGTAAGTGAACTTAAAATACAAGGAATTGATCACTTTAAAATTATATTTAAGTACAACTATGAAGACGATGCTGTTAAATGGATTAACTGTATGAATAAACCAAAGAACACACGAAACAAAAAAGAAAAGGTGGATCTGCTTCTAGTCAGTGCTTATGAAAAAACCCCTACCAATTGACAAAAATAAACACAAAGACCTTATGGATCTTGGTAAAAGTCCCGTTAGATACCAAGAGAATATCACTTATTTTATAATATTCTGATTATAGGCAATATTAATAATGATGAGTCTGACTGTGATTACAATAACCTGATTCACCTACTCAGATATTGTTTTTTCGTGAAGATATTTTATTTTATTGAATTTTACTAACAAAACTGATACTTCCAAAAAATTCATTGGATTAAGAAGAGTATTCCTCTTCTTTGACGTAGACGTTTTATTTTGTTAATTAGTTTTAATACTAAAAAAGATTAAAATTTTGTTTTCTACCTTTATGCGTGGTGTATTAAGCAATGTTTTATGGAAGGTATACATACTTTAACTCTTGATTTTGAAATGAATAGGTTTTAATAAATAATAACTAACAAGAAATAAAGATATTTTCTTTTATATGAAAAATAAACAAGCTAAAAGCTTGATTATTTTGCAGATATATCAATGTACTGCTACTCCATCAAACTGATTTCGGACATTAAAATCAGTGTATAATGAGTCAAATAATTTATTATCGTTTATACTGTAGATACAATGTCAGTAAATTAATCCAAGAAAATGAAATACAATTCTGTATTTGTGTTTTTATAAACCCAATACTTTTTCCTCAAGATATGGTAAATATACAAATACATTGTAAACGAGTGTGTGTGGCAGTTAGCTCATTATAGGCCATAGTTTAAATGATGTATACTAAGTCAACTACATTATCTTGGAAACTCACTAAAATATGTCTACTCTTTTATTTAAAAAAAATCAACATTCTAGGACCAAAACTGAAAAAGTTATAAATAATTAATCTTTGACAGGCGCTCCTGTAAAATTTGAATTATGTAGTTGACTCATTATACTTAGGAAATATTATGTTTAAAAAAAAGTCCCGCAGGGTTTCTTGCTGGTTCTTCTCAGGTCAGAGGTATTTTCCGATCCAGTGGTTAATAAAAAAAATGACTTTCAATAAGTATTATGTAATAATCTACATTGAATAAAAATTATTCTATTCTATTCTATTCTGTTTATTCATTCTATAAAAGTGTAGTGCTGACTATAGATCACTCCTTAGATTGCCTCATAAGGGGGATATTTGCCATAGCAACGCTTGCAAATATCCAATTTATAAATATTGATTGCCAATTTATTAATTGCCACCAATTATCCAATTTACAAATATTGATTGCCAATTTGGCAAATTGTAATCAAAAGTTGTTATTATGTTCTTGTTATTAGGAATACGCTACTGACCACCTTTCAGTTTGTTTCCCTATGTTGCTTCTTAAGATGCCCACAAGATATGGTGTAAAGATATTCTTACACTGCTTCTACACGGTTAATTTATCGGATTTTATATACTAGTATTTATATTTTATATAACAAGGTATTGTATAGCATAAATCTTTACATTTAATATAATAACTGATATTATCAACTCGTATAAAGTATCAGCATAGTATAAAATATCACTAGTATTACTCACGTGTTTTAAAATAATATTTATTAAATTAATATTTTAAAAATATGATCTTCTAAATTTTGGATAAATATTAGTTATCATTACGAGTGCAATCAACAACAGATGTTTCCAAATATCATGACATAAATTGCAAATTAATGGTATATTATATTTTCAACTAACGACCCGCCCCGATTCCGCCTGAGAAGAACTTTATTTTATAACTTTATTAATGTGGTGTTATTTAGATTTAAGATTATTAAAATATCATTTTATTTATAATTTTTGTTATTTCTAAATTACTAGCTAGACAGGCAGACGTTGTTCTGCCCATTTGGACGACCAAAAACACGATTACAAAAGTATTTAAAAGTCTGTGCACAACAAAAATTTGTGTTTATTTTTTAAAAATAATAAAATAGTAAGGAGTACGTCAGGACTTATAGCAAAATTTTAAAATCTTGTATCATTAAAGCCAAAAATAACACAAACAATAATTAATTAATAAAGCTAGCATAAGTGTAAAGCAACCTGGAACCTAATCAAAGAGTCCTCAATTTATTTGGAGAATTTAGACATTAATTCGATTTGATCCCCGAAATTCCAAATATCTTTAACAGCTTCTTTACAAATTTGACAAACAAAACGAATACAAAAGATACTTTTTTCATTAAAAACTTAAATCTTATAAATAGCTATATATTTTTGCAAGCCTGCTCCGTTGAAGAAATTAAAAAAATTATACAAGGATTAAATGATACCAATTCAGTGGGTTATGATGAAATCTCTACAAAAATCTTAAAGTCGTGTGCTGATTTGATATCTCCAGTTCTTTCTTATATTATTAACATATCATTTGAATACGGAATATTTCCAAACAAACTTAAAATTTCTGTAATTAAACCAATACAAACAAGAAAAGGCGACAAAAAAGAAGTTAATTACTATAGACCTATTGCTCTTATCCCATACTAGACTTAATAGTTTCCTAAACAAATATAAGATTTTACGAGAGGAACAAAACGGTTTTCAAAAAGAAAAATCAACAACACTAGCTGCTTACACGCTAATTCAGCACATAACGGAAAACATTGACAGAGGTATGAAAGTTACTGGTGTCTTTTTCGATATGAGTTAAGCTTTCAATTTTGTAGATCATGAGCTTTTGCTTAGTAAAATTCAAAAATATGGCATAAGAGGGCCTGCCTTCCAGTGCCTTCCAGTATGAAATCGGAATATTCGTTTAGAAATATCCACATTTATTTCAGAGGTGTGTTGATAATACGGATAAAAGATTTCCACATAGAGACGTAACAAGATTAAATTTTAGATTATGTAAAACTGCCTTTTTTCAGAAAAATTGTCCCATTATGTGTATAAAAGTATATAATAAATGGCTAATCCAAATTTTTTTATACTTTAGATGATTTTTATTGTTATAAACCAAAATGATAAGTATTTTATAAGACATTTTGTGTAAAAAAACATTTGTATAAAATTATAATAACTATTGACATGTACACTTGATTTGATATAATATAAATATATATTTTTAATTTAGAACTGGATAAAACTTTGTACTTTTGTTTTTTTAATTAATTATTGACATCATTAAGTTCATTTTCTTATGAATTTTTAATCTTGAATTTATCATAAAATTATAATTAAACATATTTTTTTAATAGAACCATGTACATTTTATAAAATTATGTATTTGCATGCCACTGGCGAAATATGCTTGTACTATCTTTAATCATAATGTCTGTAACCACCATATTTCTGGCAAATATTTTTTTAATTTTTTTTATATTGATTGCAATTAATAATTATTATTATTATTACTAATTACAATCAATAGAAAAAAGTGATTGAGCACGGCGAATATGTAGAGGCAAAGAGTTTCACAGGCGTACAGCTGCATTTAACAGAAAATGATTTAAAAAGAGATAAATGTAATGGATTACGAAGAGGAAGAATATAAGAGCGGTTTCGCTCAACAAGAATCCGATGAGTAAACATTTATATTATATCTCGTATATCGAGAGCCTAACATAATATTAGTCTATGCCCCGCACATTCGCTAAAGTAAATATAAAATAAATTAAAAATATTCTTTTATTTCTGTGCAAAAATATGATAAAATTGTGGGCTCGCGGGATACAAGGAAAAAGCATGTTCGGTTGTCGTCCACTAAAATATACGTCCACCTTAGCCGCTTACGAGAGCACACCCATTAGTGTCGACCGTATAGCAGCCACTACTACTACGGGCCCTCAATCCCCTCTTATCGGCATTATGTCGAGTTTTGACGCCGTTAGCTTTTCCAAAAAAAGCACAAAATTGTTAGACATGGAGTTTATACTTACTGAGGATTTACCTCGTGACCTATTGAATGTATAGCTATCTACATATAATAAATCTATTGAAAAGTCGTGTCTATAATTCTAATATATTCTGGATAAAACAAGTCTGGTAGACTAAATAAATAAATTAAAAAGTCAAAATTTTCAACTGTCAAAAGCTACGTATATTTAATTATTTTTTTTGTTATTTAGAAAATTCTGGCACAAATTTCAACAAAAGATCAGTAAATATATAAGACAGTTATTGTAATAAATATTTTTGATTTCAGACATAATACTCATTTATAAAGGAAAATATTTCTGCTGCGTCGTTGTCAACTGTCAAAGCATAACAACTGCATACAATTTTATCAATATGGAATAAATCCAGGGAGTAATGTGATAATATTTCATTTATAGAGTAAAGTGCTTATTTAGGCTGTAAACGATTGTGTTTCAGGGAAAGATGCGGGGTACAGCAGATTTCAAGTCAATATGAAGCTATGTAATATAAAGACTTTTGAGTGCTGTAGAGATCTGTTTAGATTTTTTAATGAATATCTCAGCTCCGCTACATTCTCAGCCGGATTTCCTACAGTGTCAAAACTGTACCGACGATAGGCTGTTTAAAAGGTAAAAGGGATTAAATATACATATCAAACGATGCCATAAAAAGTATTTTGGCTTCACAGCCTACCGTAGAAATTAATAACTCTATTAGTAATTCCTCTAATGACACAAATTTTCACACTTTTTCGAACAAATTTACAATTATCATCGTAATGTACCAGTGGTTAAAAGAATTCCTAGAGGTGCGAGGATGCAGCTTGCTAAAACATTGTCATGCACTATTCAAAATTTTTCACTAATAGTGAAAAGAGTTGGCAAAAATTATTTACTTTCGCGTATTCATTTTCATTTTGATAAAATAATAAATAAATCAATTACGTCTCAACTAAAAAGAAATCTTTTCAAAATTTAGATTACCAATTAATACTCATTTATCTCGAAAGTAATGGATGGCGACTTAAAAATGCATCCCGTATTTTATTCTCAGACGACATCCTGGCTCCTCATAATGTCGAAACACTTGAAAGCCTTCGTCAGAAGCATCCTTCAGTCAATCCTTCTCAGGGTTTACACTGTCTCCCAACTTCTATGCAACCTTTACAAATTTCTGAAAAAGACACTAGAAACAATTATGTCATTTTCGAATGGCTCTGCTGGCGGCATTGACGAAATTACGCCTCAACATCTTAAAGATCTTGTAAGCGCTTCTGCCGGTGACGCCGGCGGGTACTCTTAATGACATTACAAAATTATTTAACTTTTGCTTTCTGGTAATATTAATGCAAATTTCATTCCATTCTTATATGGGGCAAGATTATGTGCCTTCAAAAAAAAGATAACGGTATCCGTCCTATTGCCGTTGGTTCCACATTCGACGCTTAACTTCAAAATTAGCTTGCAGGCACATAATCTCTAACCTTAAGACAAAATTTCAGCCTACTCAACTTGGCTTTGGCACTAGAGGTGGCTGTGAGGCGGCAGTACATTCAGTGCGTACATTTTAACGAACTCTGATGCAGATGTTCTTGTGAAGGTTGACTAAGGAATGCTTTTAACTCTATCGATACCTGCTGAAGGAAATAACAATACCCCGAAATTTATCACTACGTTTGGCAATGTTACAGTCAAAATAATAACTTATTTTACGAAAACCAAGTTATCGATTCTGCAGTCGGTGTTCAGCAGGGTGACCCACTGCGTCCAGCACTTTTCAGTTTGGGAATTCAACCATTATTTTTGAAATCCAAGCTGAATGTCTGGTACCTGACGACGGTACACTGGGAAGTTGAGCAGATGACGTCCTCAGAGATCTTACTCATATTTTCGAAATTTTAAAATATTGGTCTTGAAACAAATAGCAATAAACGTGAAATATTTTTTTCCAATAATTTATCTCCTTCTCACAGAGACACTTTAATTCATAATTTCAATCATATTTCTCCAGGAATAAAACTGTCAGTACGGAATCACTATACCTGGGTGCCCCGTTGTTTTCGATAGTATTAAACCTGTTTTAAAAACAAAATTTGATCAGTTTTAAACCACGTTGATAAATGTATAAATTAAGCCCCACATTGCGCTTACTATCTTAAAATATTGTCTCCTTGTACCTAGATTTACATACTTACTCCGCTCGAGTCCAGTCTGGAAATGTTCGGATATTTTAAAGATATTGATAATAATCTTAAAATAGCTATAGAAAATATTCTAAATTTAACTTTAAATACAGCCTGGACTCAAGCTACTTTACCTACAAAATTTGGTGGTATTGGTGTGAGAAATCTTTCTAGCGTTGCATTGCCTGCTTTCCTTGCTTCCGTGCATAGTGTCAGTAATTTATGTAACATAATTTTAAATAATAAAGTAGACCTGTGCTTTGCTGCTACGGACGCAGGGCAGACATGGCAAATGCTCTGTCCAACGAAAATGTTCCGGCAGTTAACCAACAAAACAGTGGGATATTCCGTTGGTACAGAGGTGCAGAAAGATTTGTTTCATAATTTCCATAGTGACCAAGATAAGGC
The DNA here is from genome assembly GCA_029286625.1 of Parnassius orleans. Lineage (NCBI taxonomy): Eukaryota > Metazoa > Arthropoda > Insecta > Lepidoptera > Papilionidae > Parnassius > Parnassius orleans. The sequence continues at coordinate 113,065 of JAGSMP010000883.1, read as the reverse complement.
ACGCCTTCTAGCTGTTTCGACTAGGAATCTAGTCACTGGTTAGCCTTTACCATCAAGCAATCTCGGCACATTACTTGATGGGGAAAGCTTGCGCATCGCTGTGGAATCCGACTAGGAGCGGCGATTTGTCAACCCCATCAGTGCCCTGTGGTAGTAGCGTCGACAAGTTTGGGCTCCACGGACTTTCTTGTAAGAAAAGTGCTGGTAGGTTTTCACGGCACGGTTCTTTGAACGATGTCATCCGAAGGGCTCTTGTCTCTATAAATGTTCCTCGGTTTTAGAGCCTTGTGGAATATTTAGAGAGATGGCAGGAGACCCGACGGTATGACATTGGTCCTGGGAGGAGGTAAAGCCCTAGTGTGGGATGCAACTTGCATGACACTTTGGCGGCCTCTCATCTCAAGGTACCTCGTTTAGAGCCAGGGCGGCATCAGAGGCAGCTGAACTGAGTAAGTGGCGCAAATATGAGTCTCGAGAGATGACTACATATTTGTGCCGTTTGCTATAGAGACTATCGGTACGTGGGGTCCACGTGCGGTGAAGTTCTAAAGGAACTCCATCCGCGGCTGGTCGTTGCTGCTGGTGATAAGGGCTGGCTCTTTTCTCGCTCAAAGGCTAGTATAGCCATTCAGCGGAAACGCAGCCAGCGTTCTTAACTGATACCGCGTGAGTAGGACTGTTTGATAATTAAATTACTAGTTTTAGTTTTTTTTATTATAGTTTTTAATATTGTATATAATATTATAATAAATATTACTGAAGTTTAATAAGTGGTTTTAAATTTTTGTGTCTGTCTGTGTATTCGCGATTCACGCAAAAACTATCTGACAAATTTCCATGAGAGTTTATGTATAGATAGTTAAGGATCCAGGGCAACTTACAGTTAGAATTTATTATATTATTAGACGTTTTATCCGATTACGGAATTTCAAAAAAGGAGGGTTAAGTATTTTCCTTCCTCAAGATATTAATTTCTATTTTATATAATTGTTGTGTTTTTTAAAATAAATCACATATTCGTAAATAAAGCCTTAAATATGTTTTAACCGTTGCATAATAATTTGAACTACGCCGATAATCTACGTTTCATTTTTTGAAAACAGTGCCATTTAACGTAAAATACATATAGTAACATTTTGCCTCCAGTTACTAATAAATAAAATAATATAAATAACACATTTATTTGTTTAAATAATTAAATTCATAATTGATTTAAAAATTCTAACGTTAATTTTTCAGTTCTTTTATTTCATTTTAGTAGGAATAACTAAATTTTATAGTGCCTAACTAATTACTACTTAAATAGATAATAGTAGGGTAGAATCGGGGTTCTACATCACCCACCTCCTGCACTCGGTTTTTGCTGAAGCCCCAATTCTATCCGCCTATTACCATATATTGGCTCAAACTGTAAAATCCTATAATATTGTTTACTGAGCGATGCTCTGCTTCTAATCTGACGGACAGACCGATCCAAATTAATAGCCCTGAATGCCATTAAAATATCAGTCAGTCGGTTCAATTTATTAATAAGTGCCTAATCAGTAGGTACCGAGTTAGGCAATACCTATTAATAGGCACCAAGTTAGGCACTTAATTAAAATTTAATAATCGAGATTTATTTATTTGAACACCAACTAGTAGATTTATTTTGAGATATTTCAAAGCCCTAGTGTGGGATGCTACTTGCGTGAACACTTTGGCCTCTCATCTCAGGGTTACCTCGTTTAGAGCCGGGCGGCATCAGAGGCAGCTGAACTGAGTAAGTGGCGCAAATATGAGTCTCTGAGAGATGACTACATGTTTGTGCCATTTGCTGTAGAGACTATCGGTCCGTGGGTACGTGCGGTGAAGTTCTTAAGGAACTCCATCCGCGGTCGTTGCTGCTGGTGATAAGAGGGCTGGCTCTTTTCTCGCTCAAGGCTAAGTATAGCCATTCAGCGGGGAAACGCAGCCAGCGTTCTTCTTGCGATACCGCGTGGAGTAGGACTGTTTGATAATTAAATTACTAGTTTTAGTTTTTTATTATAGTTTTTAATATTGTATATAATATTATAATAAATATTACTGAAGTTTAATAAGTGGTTTAAATTTTTGTGTCTGTCTGTGTATTCATGATTCAAAAACTATCTGACAAATTTCCATGAGAGTTTATGTATAGATAGTTAAGGACCTAGGGCAACTTACAGATAGAATTTATTATATTATTAGACGTTTTATCCGATTACGGAATTTCAAAAAAGGAGGGTTAAGTATTTTCCTTCCTCAAGATATTAATTTCTATTTTATATAATTGTTGTGTTTTTTAAAATAAATCACATATTCGTAAATAAAGCCTTAAATATGTTTTAACTGTTGCATAATAATTTGAACTACGCCGATAATCTACGTTTCACTTTTTGAAAACAGTGCCATCTAACGTAAAATACATATAGTAACATTTTGCCTCCAGTTACTAATAAATAAAATAATATAAATAACTTACATTTATTTGTTTAAATAATTAAATTCATAATTGATTTAAAAATTCTAACGTTAATTTTTCAGTTCTTTTATTTCATTTTAGTAGGAATAACTAAATTTTATAGTGCCTAACTAATTACTACTTAAATAGATAATAGTAGGGTAGAATCGGGGGTGCTACATCACTTCACCTCATGCACACTCGTTTTGCTGCAGAAGCCCCCAATTCTATCCGCCTATTACCCCATATGTTGGCTCAAACTGTAGAATCCTATAATATTGTTTACTGATCGATGCTCTACTTCTTAATCTGACGGACAGACCGATCCAAATTAATAGCCCTGAATGCCATTAAAATATCAGTCAGTCGGTTCAATTTATTAATAAGTACCTAATCAGTGGGTACCGAGTTAGGCAACCTATATTAATAGGCACCAAGTTAGGCACTTAATTAAAATTAATAATCGAGATTTATTTATGAACACCAACTAGTAGATTTATTTTGAGATATTTCAAAGCCCTAGTGTGGGATGCTACTTGCGTGAACACTTTGGCCTCTCATCTCAGGGTTACCTCGTTTAGAGCCGGGCGGCATCAGAGGCAGCTGAACTGAGTAAGTGGCGCAAATGAGTCTCTGAGAGATGACTACATGTTTGTGCCATTTGCTATAAGACTATCGGTCCGTGGGTCTACGTGCGGTGAAGTTCTTAAAGGAACTCCATCCGCGGCTGGTCGTTGCTGCTGGTGATAAGGGCTGGCTCTTTTCTTGCTCAAAGGCTAAGTATAGCCATTCAGCGGGGAAACGCAGCCAGCGTTCTTGGCACGATACCGCGTGGAGTAGGACTGTTTGATAATTAAATTACAAGTTTTAGTTTTTTATTATAGTTTAAATGTTTTGTAAAGCTGAAACTGTATAAAAGGGTTATTATAGTATAAATGAATACATGGTTGATAATAACCCCTGGGGATGAGGTGGTCGCTTCCAAGCAGTTTCTAAAATAATTTTTGTACTTAAATAGTTTTTTCAGATAGTTAATAAAAGAAATAAGGTATTTGAACATAAAAACTTTTCAACAACCACTTATATTTTTAAAAGATTACACCATTTTTAAACATGTAACATTTTTTAGTGCACAAATGAAGAATGATAAATACAATTAAAAATATCATTACAAAACAAAATATAAAAATATTCTTGATACAAACTTAACAAATTAGGCTATTTAACGTTTTCTAAATTTACAACATCATAATGACATCAAATATATTCTGAATTCAAGTCTCTTTTTCAAACCCTTTACAATAAATCGTTTTGTCAACCAAGAAGGGTTGTGTGTACATTATAAAACTGTCATAGGCAATGAAACCATCATTCCAATTAATTTTTCTATTCCTTTCTATCCACCTCACTTGTTTCCTTTCTGTGTATGTAAGGTTGTGAACTGGAAAAGGTGGAAGAATCAATAAAACTTGAACTTGATTATCGCAAATGATGGCAATTTTTTTAACAATAAATTTGTTATTATCTCTTTTGAATCCTTGTACATCTACAATAGCTGTAGATTTAATGATATTTTTCGTACTGTGTTACTTAAGGGTCTGTACTCTACTAGATGATCGTTTATTATTAAACAATATGCACTGGTGGTGTTGTCTGGAATATCCATTTCACATTCAATTTCTAGGTGTACATCAACAGGTCCTGATTTTAAATTTTCGTTTTGTTGAATTGTGAAATTGTTTTGACAGACCATGTATGTTTAGTAGACCATGTATATTTAGTAGGCATACGCCATTGCACTTTTTGTAAACTCACTCTAACAGAGTACCATCTTTTTCAGACACAATACTGTTTAAATTGGTACTAGTTCTATTAAGTATTAGTTAATGTTTATAATCTATAATTATTTTTCTATAATCTTCTTCGAAGCCTAATAGCTTGTTTAACAGTAGTAAGACACAAAAACTATCGTCTTGATCATGAAATCCGTTTACGTTCCAACCCCATATAGCTGCTGCTTTATTTTATCCACTACTCATAGATACTAAAGATTTCATTGTTGTTGTTATTCCAACATTTCTCACACGGTCTATTTCTACACCATTCATTTCATATCTAATATCTTGAAATAGAAAGGAAATGGCATTATTAGTAAGATGAACTTTTTTTGTTTTGGTTACTCCAGAGGGATCTTTAGCTTGTACACAGAATTTTCCCTCAATGTATATTGCACTTGCTGAAGGTAGTAAGTAGATATCTTGTTGATGAATTGGTATTCTTATTTCATCATTTTCATTCAAACTATTATTGTAAGGATTGTAAGTATGCGTTTGATAACTTTCGATAGAATTATCGAACTACGGATAATCTGATATTTTTAGAATACTCATATTTAAAATCCTAGAGCTCGAAGAAATTCCTTATTACTTTTATTATTATTTTTTTATCTTTTCACGTCTGGATTGTTTAACTTTGCACTCGGTAATGACTTGAGATTTATTTTATTCTCAATTTTATAGATACACTGATTGTCACTGAAGTCTATCATTTTGATTTCTTTAGGTGAAGACACAGTTGAATGTTTTCGTTGTTAAAATTTATTAGTTTTCCTCTAAATCCAAAAATTTTTACTGTTACTTATGAAATATATATATTCTTTATGGGAAATAAACAACATTTTTGGTTCTTCAATAAGTTGATATCCTGGAGTAATATTAAGCGCGAATTCATGTATTATATGCGTAGGTGAACCGTTTGTGAAAGAGCCTTGTATGAGATCACATTTGATTCGTATCACAGACGTTGGTTTAATGTTCACAGGAGTTGATTTATTCCATTTATTTGCTTCTAAAATCGTTTCCGAGAATTCAAGCAATTGACCAATACTATTTTTCACCCCAAAATTAATTGCTTTCGTACAAAATAAACAACACTTAAAAGTATTAATGAATCATTATGTTACAGTCTTTGATATTCGATTTTATATATTCACTAGTTGTTACCTGCGGCTTCGCCCGCATGGTCACTGGGAAATGAACTATCCATTGCTTTTGAATTGAAAGAAAACTGAGTTTTATAGATTTGTCAGAGATGCAGCCATTAAAAGGAAACTGAGCAAAATTGATTCGTCAGCCTATTTAAATGTTTTGAAACGCAGCGTATAGGAAAGCATGAAAATAGCCTGTTTATTCTAAATGGAAATGGGATATTTTTTAATTAAAGGAAACTGAGCATAATTACCCGTCAGGATGCAGACTTTGAAAAGAAACTGAGCTAAATTGATTCGTCCGATGCAGTTTTCTGAATTGAAAGGAAACTGAGCTTAATAAGTCCGTCAGAGGTGCAGCATTTGGAATTGAAAAGAAACTGAGCTAAATAGGAAATTTTGAATTGAAAGGAAGATCTGTAATTTGATTAATTGATTGTAAATTTTGAAAAAATCTAACTGAACACTATTTTAAGACGCTACTGTACACAATGTTATATGTTTTTCCATTCGGGGAAAGAATGTGGAGATTCTGGGCATTTGACACACGCGAACATGCTACATACAGCTGACCATGAGAGAACCACGGTTTTCTAAGTTGACCCGCTACCTGTAACGTTTGCCCTTGCGCTTTATTAATTGTCATTGCAAAACTGAGCTTAATAGGAACTGCAACCTTTGAATTGAAAATGAAGATCTGTGGAATTATAGGGATCCGTGGTATAATAACATTTTCAACTTTTCCTACGCCTGTCAAAATTGTAGCACCGATTATGTTCCGTCCAAGATGTGTCACACGCAGCCTTGTCCGTTACATAACCGAGGAGCATCTAAATTTCGCATTAGCATGACTGGGACGCCTAATTTCAATTGAAGCTATGTGAGGGCACACCTGACAACTCTAGAGAATTTAGAAACTCTACGGGATATGAAGTGCTCTGTTCTGTGTCCATAACTGTGTCTACTGACAAATACTGTTGTTCTCTGCTACTTCGCTTAATATATCTGAATTTATTTTGTTAACGTCTCATTTTTTGGTGCAAGAATCGCCCTTTCACATAACCATTTGTATTCATGCATGTTGTTCGTTAAATCTGAATAAACGCTCGCAATTAATTCGGAATGACTTCTGTACAAATTACAAAAATCTTAGATTTTTTCTGCGCTAAAACGCAGCCCTCAGCATCCGTTTCCAACCGCCCATCGCCAATTTTAATAGTGTGTCAGCATAGTTTCCAGCATTGATATCATTATACAAATGCACTCTCATATTCGTAGTTAAACTGAATTTTGTCACCTTGTTCCATAAAATAGACGACTTGAGGCATGCTTTAATTTCATCTGCAGGTGTGCCTTTTGAATGACAGGTAAGTTTGGCGAAAGTCACCAGCCAGTAAAACCACCATTCCTCCCATTACATGGGTATTGCTGCGCAAATCCTGGAGTTCGATTTAGTGCTTCTACAGCTTTTTATGCGACTTTGTACTTTCGTCCCATACTAAAAGTTTGCATTGTCGTAGCATTATACTCGTGCACTATTTTACTAAAGTTGCAGATCGGCGATTATTCTTTAGAGGGAGTTTAAAACAGAATGTGCAGTGCGGCCCCTTAGCGCGTGGCGGCTATACGGAAGCTACGGCCACAGCAATGTTTTATCTTTCCGTATTTGCGCTAATAATAAATTTAACAAAAATGTCTTCCCAGTTCCTCCAGGGGCATCTAGAAAAAGTGCACCATTTCCAGATTCAATTTGTCCTAATACTTTGTCAAAACTCGTTTTTTGCGGGAAGCAAGCGAGGTACAAATTGGGCTACTTGCTGCTGCAAAGCTGGTATATCGTAGTTTGTTTCACGTATAATTTCATCACTTAGTTCATTTTTGGTTGTTGCTTAGGGCTTTCATTCCAAAGTCGCTTAATTTTTTGCCTACCATTGCCATTCTTCAATTTTTCCAAGTGCTTCATTATAAATGTGTTCATTGTATGTCATGTCTGCGTGTCTGCTGTAACCTTCGCAAAATATCTTCCGCCATGTACTCTTTATATTTGTCCCACAATTTATGTGCATTAGATAGCCCGCAAGATGATATGAGAGTTGCATAAAGATCCCTAATTTTGCCTGACTGTCACTGCACAGCTTCTTGTTGGTTTCATAGCTGGTTTCATCCCACTGATTATCGTTTTCTAAAAGATGCAGAGCTTCACATGCTTCTCTATAAGTTGCGCATTCCTGACCGTTGACAGTTTTAAGGTCTTTATATCCTGTAGGACCCCGAACATGGTGCAGCAGCAATCGTAAACAGAAACATTCAAAATTAGTTACATGGATGGTATACACGACCAAGGGCATCTGATGACTTTACACCGGGCCAATTTGTAACAGGCGCGCCTTGAATACAGGTTTCCACTCTTTCCTAGATGTGTTCCAAGTATAATAGCGGGGAGTTCAGAACATAACAACGTTTTGCAAAGGGTCGTTTTGACAAAGTTGAAAGAAGGCTGTTAGTAGTTTTGGCGATGCAATTATTTCTTGAAATTTCTTTCGGTGAAATATACGCACTCCCATTTTCTAAGTGCATAAAGGTGAGTAACTGTTGTGCCTTTCGTAAAGGGAAGGCAAGGAGACGCCACGCTGCCTCGTTACTGCTGACATAACGCCCTGCTTGAAAGGTCTGTACTTCATTAACGGATTTGCCTCACCTTCAGTCCTGAGATTAAATATTGCTTGGTCGCTTCCTTTATTTATGTACTTACAGATATACTTGATTGCGCGGACAGAGCTACATGCTTCTACATTAATGTGGGCATTAAACATTTTACATAGAATGGGCGAATACGGGACAAACCAGCTGTTATCTAAGGTTTCGAACGCTCCAGAGCGAGATTTGATTGTAACTTTCCTGCCACCATCTTCGGGAGCTCTGCGTCTGTATAAAGGGTAGCCATTGTCATTGTGCACTGTTTCTTTTAATAGCTGTTTAGGGAATTTCTTTGTACATTTTCCTTCTTTCATACATGGCGATATTGAATTTCGTGCTCCACATGGACCGTGAATCATATTTCGGACGATGGTATCATACAATTCTTTATCTTGCTCAGGATCCGGAAATCTTCGCTTATTATTATGTCGTCTATTTGGCTGGGCTGCAACTTCTTTAAGCCATATTAGAATGTGGGCATGCGGTAATCCTCTTTTTGCCATTCAATTGAATACATGACGCACTGCACCTCTCCGAAAATTTTTCCTTTGTTAATTACATACATTAATTTTTGTACTTTTAATCTAAATACTCTAGCAACTAAATCGTGTCTGTCAGTACTTTTTGGCCCGGCATTAGCTCCTCGGTTATTTCTTTCCATGTGGGATTGCAAGTAAAAGTAACAAAAGATCAGGTCTTCCGTAAGTTTGTACATAGGCGAACGCGTCTTGTGTGTACTCACGTAGGTAGCGGAACTGTTAACGAATGATGAGGGCAGAATTACCATTTCATTTTCTCAAATCTTTACATTGGCATCGCTAGAAACTGCATCTTGTAAATGTATATAATTCTCAACGCGTAGCTTTTTTGATTTAAAGATATATAATGGAGACGTTTACTTTCTACCTTCACATACATATCTACCAAAATTGATGAAATAATTGTCACACCGGGCTAAGAGGTTAAAATCATTTTCTCGCAACATCATATGATACGCATAAAAATCCATACATGATACTTTTGTTTTGAGTAGGCCTTTGTGACCGGGTTTATGAGTGGAATTTGAAAATGATAACCCTCTTGTCCTTTGCAATAAATCAATGGGTATTGCAGAGCGTCATAAAACTTGTGGTATCGGCTACACGTTGCAACGTATCATCACGTGCTCGCAAGACAATGTCTCGTGAAGAAAATTGATCACCACTAATTACGGCTGCTATTTCGTTTATCAAAGGTGCATTGTAGCGCTTTTCATGCTCTCCTCGGGTCCGATCTGCGTGAATGACGACTTTATAATCCTCTTCAGGTAGGTTTTCTAAAGCAGTTTTAAATGTTTTGACTAAAATGTTACGTTCATGCAAGAATTTTGAATTTTGAACACTGTGTCTCTCAACTCCCTGGATAAATTGGCAGCGACGGTCTACCTCAATTTCTTCGTCACTAATAAAATATACTTGTAAAAATTTATGCTGTTCGTTTTCAGCTGGAAAAGTGAACCTATTCTATGATAAATTTGCCTTGCACCGTAAATGTAGGCGAAAATCCCGGCATTATTATTTCCGTCAACTCCCGAAGGACGTCATTTGAAAGCATGAGTTATATTTCCGGATCCCATTTAAAAGCGCCGTGACTCATTAGCATCATATAAAAAGAGAGTTTTCAAAGGTTCTTCTGGTTCCCAAGTAACGGAAGAGACACTTTGCCATTGGAACAGCACATGCCTGCGGTCTCATCTTTCCATTTTAAAGCGCTGCAAAATCGACACGCCTTGTCCATCAGTCCGATAACAACTAACCTGTGATTTTTATAATCAATCAACGGATCATAATTGAATGCTGCGTCATTAAAAACCGACCAATTGTTTCTTTGAAAATTTTGTCGACGTTCAGCTTGGAGCTGTGCATTTGCATCTCTTCGCGCCTGTGTCTGTTCTGGTGTTTCAGATGCACTTATAGTAGATTGACGTTCAGCTTGCTCAATGAGTCTGGGTTGAGTTTCATTAGGTGTTTCCGCGGCTCTTAAGGCGGCCTGACGTTCCGCTTGTTCAAATAGCCTTTGCTGACTTTAAGCAGGTGTTTCAGTAGCTCTTAAAGTAGATTGACGCTCTGCCTGTTCAAGACGCCTTTGCTGACTTTGATCAGGTGTTTCAGTATCTCTTAAAGTAGCTTGACGTTCTGCTGTTCAAGACGCCTTTGCTGACGTTGAGAAGGTGTCTCAGATGCTCTAAGCAGCCTGACGCTCTGCTTGTTCTTGCTTCTCAGTTCAGCATCTTCTAAAGATTCTAGCGATCGAGAGCTTTTTCGCTTGTCTTTGAGAAGATACTCTTGAAAGGCTGGACTTACGTTTGCGAGGCATTATGAAGTAAGAAAAACCTTTTTAAAAAAACGTTAAAATACCTAAAGGAATTAAATTTCCTTTTAAATATTTTTTTGCAAATCCAAAATATCTAAAAGGAATAAATATTCCTTTTAAATATTTTTAAAATCAAAACAACAAAACCAATTCAAGACACAACACGAATCCGATAACGATAGCCAAAAAATCGAATCAACTTAAACCAAATCACAAAACAAATCGCAGAAAACCGAAATCGAAAGCAGTAGTCAATATAAATATAACCAACGAAAAAAGAAGTAAGTGTATAGGTACCGTATATACTATCTATACTATTAATATTCCTTTGAAATATTGTTAAACAACCTAAAAGAACGAAACCAATTCACGATTCTAAATAAACAAAATCCAAAATCAAAGCCAGAGTCTAAATATGTATAAAGGAATACCAACCAAATCAACAAAACCGATCCAAGAAAATACACAAATCCGAAAATGAAAGCCAATATAAATCCATTCAACCTTAACCAAATCACAAAGCAAATAACAAACAACCGAAATCGAAAGCAGGTAGTCGAATAAGCTACGAAATAGAAACAATTTAAGCGTATAGGTACCGTATGCACTATAAGTTGACGCGCGGCTCAACGGCGGGAGTTAAGTACATATCAGGAAACATTTCGTTACCGCGTTTTAAAAACCTAGTAACGACATCTAGCGGAATCAATTTAAACTATGTATGTTAGTTAATAAGAACTCTCAAAAATATTTTTCTTATAATTTTGCACAATTTTTCTTATTGTAATACCGATTCATTCATAACCACATATAAGAACTGTATTCTTCCGTTCAATAAATATTACAGGCTTAGAATCACGGTGGCGCCACCTAGCTGAATTTAATTTTGCAACATATTCGATTTTCCCAAGGAATGATATGTTTTTCCGCTGAAAAGTAGCCTATGTCACCTACAGCCACCGAACTATCCCCATACAAATAATCATGCCATGCCGACGCTCTGTTGCGACGTGAAAGAAGGACAAACTTGTGCAACATATTCGATTTTTCCAAGGGAATGAGATGTTTTCCGTGGAAAAAGTAGCCTATGTCACCTACAGCCACCGAACTATCCCCATACAAAAATCATGCCATACCGACGCTCTGTTGCGACGTGAAAGAAGGACAAACAAACAAACAAACAAACAAACACACTTTCGCATTTATAATATCAGTATGGATTTATAGCAGATAAATCTATAGTGCCATAAGGAATTTTACTATATTAATATTTCCATAGGCAAATACATTATTGCTTTCATTTATGTTAGGAATAGAGTTGAATGTAGAAAAAAACAGTAAACCACACTCATAATTACTATCTAATAACAAAGGAGATACAAAATCAGATTGGAGAATAGATTTATTACCAGTGATTGTTAGAGTTAAAGACAGTATGACAAAATGAATTCAAAACACGCAGTACTTAGTATTTATTTAGATTCCAAAAGGTTTTTAAAATATTTAAACACAAATGTCCTCATTTATATGTGTTACGTTTCTACTCGTTATCATAATTATAAAATATCTTCGGTCCTATGTATTTGATGAATTCTTCCGGAGGCTTTAAATTACTATTACTATCATAATACTCTACATAATTATCTAGTTTTGCATAGGGTACCCAATGAGTTCCAGCATTCTCAGAACTGTCAAGATTAATAATAGCACATTCCTATTTTAATGGATACTTAGGTAATTCATCCCTCATAAACACTCTTCTGAAAAATGGGATATCCTGGCTATATTTAAGTAAATCTATATTAGTAAGTGCTCTCTTGGGTAGCCTATGATTTAGTTTTTTTGTTGTTTACATAAATTCCCAGACCATCACCATGCTCTTTAAGACAGTCCTTTTCCTATACATATTTCTTCCATTTTCTTATTATTTCGTTTTAATTCTTGCAAGCGTTCCTTAGCAGATTTAATAGCATTGACTGCTTTAGCAATGCCAGCTGCTCCACCTGCCAAACCTCCAGCAACAGATAGTCCAGCAAATATCGGTATTAGTGGTAAAAATCCACCAACTTTTGGAACAGGTATCACACGCACCGCGTGTGATAACCATTATTGTTATACTAATTATAAAATATTTGATTTTTACCATTCAAAATAAAATTACATAGAAAGACTTTTCTTATCGGAGAGTTAATATGAGAATGAGAATGTAATTTATATTATTTGCTTATAAAACTTTTGATTTATCTATCCAACTGTTTTCATTAGAAGGTAACCTAACCATTTCACGAATAGCTTATTTACTTTCTTTTTTATAACCTTTCAAACAAGGTAAATATCAGGATGTTTAGTTTTTTGTAATTCTTGGATATAAAATGATCCCAATATAGGATGTTTCCTAGCATCTTCTATGAGATAGGTGGTGGCATCTGTGGTCTGAATTTTTATAATTTTGAATACTTCAGTCGACCAATTTGGTGTAAAAACTTTTCAAAAGTTCCTTTATACTTACTAATACGTACATAATCTCCAACTTTAAGCTTAGATTTTTTTTTGTACTAGCTTTTTATCAAAACACGTTTTATATTTTTGCAATATCTGTCTTTATTACTTGCATTTACTTGATTTGGTTTCAAACTTGATGTTCCATACACACTGTCATTATATGTTTCTATTAATTTCGAAAGAATGTCGCGTCTATACCAAACATAGTTTCCTTTTAAACTAAAATGTCTAAACATAATACTTATAAACGTCCTTATAAATCTTTCCACTATAGAGGCTTTTTTAGTAGAATATGTTGAGTAATGATTTATTTTATAATGATTGAACAAATTGTTAAGTTTCTTGTTGTAAAACTCAGTTCCTAAATCAGTTTTAAAATTTTTAGAAATGCGAGTTTTACTGAATAAATCTCGGAAAGCTTCAAACATTTGTTCCATATTATTTTGTTTTAAAGGATATACTCAAGCATACTTTAAAAATGTATCAATAACTGTCAATATGTATTTGTAATTAGAATTTTCTTTAGAAACAGATTGCATGTCAATTAGATCAGCTTGCCATAAATCGTCAATGTCTTTCATCACAACATGTCTAAGTGGAAAGTTATTTCTTGCTTGTTTATGTATTTCTTTCACCACCATTTCTTTACTAATTTTTTCCTTATTTTCCATGTCACTGAATCTATACTTTGCTTAATACTGTTTATTTCTGTTCCAATTTGTGTCAGAGTTTGATTTATTGATTTTAGTTTATTTTCTAAGTTCTCTATGTTCTTATCAGCATAGTGCTTGTTCACACAATCTCCAGGATCTACTGGATTTCCGATGTTTTTAACGGTTTTATTTTTAGCGTTTAAAAATCCACCAGTCATGCTAGCAATCGGAGATTCTGAGTTACTATCCATTTTTTGCCACTTAAATACATGATGTCCAAACTTATTGATGTTAATAGTTGACTTGGCAACTATCAACTAGTTTTAATTAAGGATTGTAACACTTTTTATTCTCTAATGATGCCTGCTTCTTTTAATTCTCTATTATTGAAATTATTTCTTTATCGTAGTTTGTACTTCATGCACTCTTTGAGGCAACTAATATACTAAATAAGTGTTTGATCTATATTTTTAAAGTTGGTAAATTACCGCCTGCTTTATTTTTTTTTTTCAGTTTCAAGAAATTAAGGCTTAATCATTTTAAATATTTCAATCCTGAATTACCTTATACTGTCCTGATGCAATAAATCCACTTCTGAGTGCATTAGTACTATTTAAAATATCTTATACATTAATTTATCTTGATTAGTGACCAAATTTATATTAGGTTAATTTTCAAACAATACTTCTGATAGTCCTGGAGTAATGATGATATATATATATATATATCATTTATATATATATATATATATATATATATATAAATGATATAGCTTTTATCTTTAATATCAACTATTGAACTATCTTTAGTTTTCTTTATTGCGATTGGAACGTTTCCCATCAGTAAGTAGCCTGCCTCCCTCGTTTCTTATATCATAAGTAACGTTTATGTCACTATACCTTTCTACATCGAAAATGCTTTCATTTAATTCTTCTTTAGTATCTCAACTTATATCACTTGTAAATGAACTAAAGTTATCATAATTATTCTCATCTGAAGCTTCCATTTGATTATTTTCTTTCTCTTTATTTTTATTTATTGAAACTATCGCCTCTAATATATCGTCGATCGATCTTATTGGTTTCAGTATTTTACGTCGTTAAGGTTCTAAATTATCTTCTTCCTCCCTCATTTGTTTTAATTTATTTTTAACATTTTTTACTGATTTTATTGATTGTTTTTTCATATCTACATCCATTTTCAAGTATGACAATATTGTACACTTCTGATAGTTCTTATAGTTTGTGCTAGAGTTAATTTTTTTTCATCTGACAATAATATTTAATCATTTTATTCTAAATTAATAAATACATCAAATGATTTTCTGTACCTCCCTTATCAAGTTTGCAATCTTTGTTAATAATTAAACGTGCATATTTTTCTTTCCACATACCAGTAGCCAATTATTTAAAGTCATGCCAACTCATATCAGAATCTAAATGCTGTTTGAAAATAACCAATAAATTGGCATTATCCCGAATTAACTGCTTAGGTATTTTTGAGTAGGTCTGCGATAAATAAAAACAATCAATTTTTTATGTCGACCCATAGAAAAATAACTACGTATGTCACTTTGGTTTTCGCAGACTACATCATCAAAAATAAATATTGATTTTTCCAGAGCATTGTGAGGCGGAATAACTTAATTTTTTTTATCTTGAAACAGGAACAATTTAATATCAGGAATTTTTCTTAACACTTTCTCTAAAAATCGATATTTCGGCTGGAAAGCCGTTTTGGAATAAAGATAAACGTTACAAAATTTCAATCCATTTTCATTCAATAACTAACTTATCATTATATTTGGTTTTCCACAGTTTGATGGACCACATATTATGCAGCGAATGGAGTTTTGTAAAAGAATGCTGTGTCTAAAAGTTTAAGGATTTTGTCAGCTTTAATTTCATCAATTTTTAAATAAACGGGTTGCTTGATTAACTTCATTATGGCTTCTAGTGACATAATAGACTATTAACACATTAAATATCCAGTATTGGGTCAAGAATAGTTGTACCTATACATTTCATTTATTACATGTCTATGACTTATTAAAATTGTTGTTATTGATAACAAAGGAATTTCTCAGAAAACTTATTTGATTGATCGGGTTTTAAGTTTCACTAAAAACTCATGTCAATTAATTTCCTTTCATATAAACTAAAATGGAATGAGTCACCTAAATAAAAGAAATTATAGAGAAGTATTTATTATCAAAACAATTTCTTCGAAATAAGATTATACATGTGACACGTGTACAGGTCAAATCGAGCTCATATTTCATATTATAATGTATATAAAAGTAAATGCTTCATTTAGGTTTTAATCTTAAGATTTCAGTCTCCGCACATCTCTCAGCAAGAACAATTGGTAAGTGTAATAAATCGTTTAATTTTATGAAATTGAACCTCTAGTTTTATTAGTAGAGTATTTTTAATTCTTACTTGATTTGTTTCAGATCATGTCTATCGACGACACGAACCCTTATTACCCACCCTATTACTAACCCTTTTTACTATGCCCAAGATATGGATGGCTATACGGAAGAATTGGAAAATCAGCAGCTTCGGGGTATCAGATTAATGAGGAATGATGAACAGCAATCTAAATCGAAGAAAGCCTCGAAGAAAAGAAAATGTTCACAAACATCGTCTTCATCTTTTATTATACGTCAAGATTCTGCTTAGCGAGGTCGACGTGTTATTCAAATTAATATATTTGAAGTTAATGAACAAGAAGAAATAAATGTTGATAATGTCAGTGCTCATATGTGGCCAGTATGTGGTAGAGGACGCATATGATGAATTGATGGATGCTACTAAAAAAATAAGCCAAAACTGTATAAAACCTAATTGTTATATTTTGTTGCTTCATTATATTATGTAAATAAGTTATTATTCAATTTCAGTTAATATTATTTTTAGTGGTACGAGAGTTTGTACTTAATATAAATATATGAAAGTATACAATAAAGAGAAAATGAACAAATAATTTCCTTGTTTCGTTAAGGACATAGGTATTTTAAATTTATATTTATTAATTCCGTTATTAAGTTTCTTAAAACATTACACATTTATTTATTTTAACTAAAAATAACTGTGCATCATTATCATCACTAAAATAATAGTATTACAAATAATATACACAATTCTTAATAGTACATAAATTAACATTAATCCATTTAAAACAAAACAGTTTCAAATATCGTTTTAATTTTAATATTAAAACGCAGTACTGTATTGACCCCACGGCAAGCTTTCAATATTTTTACTGAGTACTAATTTGTTGACTTTCTGAGAAAAAACTTTATGATTTTTTGATTTAATAATACACATAGAGTCTCTTAAATTTTTATCGCAAAAATAAGGCTTTTTTGTATTTTTCTATTTAGAGATTTTAGTAATTGACTTTTTAATGCCTTTAGCTTTTTTATTGAAGCAGCTTGGGACTTTATACAATACAGTTTTGCCCTCAAACCCACAAACTCTTTAATTATGTTACCACCCATTTCATGTTTAAAAGCCAGGTATTTTGCATCCGCCTCCGATTCCATATACACTATCACTGTGGAAGTTACTTGTGTCAAAATATCGAATATGATAATATATACATAAAAATCTTCTGTATATAATAAATATATAAGGCTATCTGTATCTGTGTAACAAAGACGAATATTATTACTATATATATGTTTCATCACAGAATAGTAGAATCGATACAAATGGTTTTAGCATTTCTAGAATTGTAAAACCTACATAAATTGGTCGATCGAGAATAATTTTTGTTTGCTGCATTTGAATAGTAACCACAGATTCAGAAATTTTCGATAATTTTTAAAGTTTTGCACATATGTATTTTTCAGCTCCAAATATTTTGTTTGTTGCATTGTTATTATCTCTCCAGACGTTATTAAGCTTAACGTCAACTTGTTTTCTTTTGTTTTTAATGGTTTTACCAAATATTAAATTATTTTGTTTTTTGAAGAAGTCCCTTTCGAAATCAGAAGTAGCTTTTTGCCTGAGAGCTGTATTTAGTGAAATTTAAGGCTCTAAAAACTTGCTTTGATGAAAAGATAGAATTTTATGTATTTTCAGTATCTTTAATCCATTTTTTGAGACATTCTTTTAAACGAATGTAATGCACAACATACGAGTACTTATATTTATCATAAAGATTGGCAGTAAATTTAGCACTCTTACTTCCAAAAGGAACAAATTTTTCAAACATCCTAAAAACAAGATAAAATAATAGTAACAAAAACTTGGAGAAAATACATACATACTTGGTAATCCGGCTTCCACTGTCACTAAAAATTCACTAATTATTTATTCACACTTGTCACTACGAGATTGAAAGGAATACAATAAAACGTGGAGCACTGACTGGACTAATTTATACACCCAAATTATAAAGATTTGTTCACATACGCGTGCAGGGATTTTAAATTAAATTTCAATAATTGTTATTCTAGGCTGCATAGACTTTATGATTACAGTACATAGGGCCTATTATTCACATTTGATATTTAATTTTTCAACTTTAGTATATATGGTACCTAATGTTGACAGTAAGGGTTTCAGTTACATCGCGGCGCCTTAACGTCGCGCTATTTGTGACCAAATTCTAGAAACATGAGATTTATGCTATAGAAATAAGCTAAGATGTTTCTTATATTGGTTTCTTTTGATATTGAATGCAAATATGTTAGGAAAACCAAATAACATTGAATTCCAAGCAATATAATATTGTCAGAGGTCATCGCAATATCGATTCAGGTTTAAAACGTATGATGTTCAGTATAAAATGAATCAAGACCTACATCGCGTTATCTAAGTTTTTCATTCTTTAAGTATATAAGGATTGTAAGCTAAACTACTGTTAGACTGGTCTGTTTAAGATGCTTTGGTTGAACTGGCCCGATTCACTAACGCTCTCATACTTCTTCCATTGTCAACCATGCACATAATTATGTTCTCTAGTTGTAATTAAGGCTTGGGCAACCCGAAAGCAACTTTAGACATAATCGTATGGGTAAACTACCAACCTACCAAACTTCCAAACTACCAAACTACCAACCATATAACCAACCAAGTACCAAATAATAAATATCACATCAACCTAAGCGTTGTTGGGGAGATGTCACAAAGTATCACATGCCACTGTACCACTGTATCAAGTTAAAGACATCTCCCTAACGCGCGAAGGTTTTGCTTTTATTTTTTATACGATTCACACTAAATAATTGTAACTGTCGTGTATTAGCTGTCTGTCTGATCAGGTGTAGCATCGCTCAGTAAACAATATTATAGGATTCTGCAGTTCGAGCCGTTATATCGAGTAATTAATAGTTATTGTTCAAATACATAAATGTGAATTATTAAATTTTAATTAAGTACCTAATATAGGTATTACCTAACTTGGTATCTATTGATATGGTTCTTAGGTATTAATAAAATGAACCGACTGAATGATATTTTAATGGCATTCAGGGTTATTATTTTGGATCGGTCTGTCCATCAGCTTAAGAAGCAGAGTATCGCTCAGTAAACAATATTATAGGATTCTACAGTTCGAGCCGTCATATCGGGTAATAGGCGGGCAGAATTGGGGGCTTCTGCAGCACGAACCGAGCGCAGCGAGGTAAAGTGATGTAGAACCCTCAATTCTACACTACTGATAAATGTGACATCTCTCGAAAATTACAAAATTTTAGATGTTTCTAAGTTTAATTTCTAATCTATAAAAAGTTTTATTACGTACATATTATTTTTTTATCTATAAATAAACTGATAAACACTGAAATTATTGCAAAACTCTCACTATCCTTATAGTTTAAATAAATATATTTTATTTATTTATTGGCTAGATCTCAGAATTATAATTATATCATAAAGTAGTCGATCATTGCTTCAAATGGTGGCATTTCATTAAATTTAACACTGCTTGTTGACTATGTCATGATATAGCTTGACCAAATCAATGAATAGAGATCGTTTGGCGATATTAATAACTGAACACAACATTGCTATTTCTTCATATTGTTATATCGTAAAATATTTTTATTACACACCGGTTTGACAGAAGTAGAATTTTAATAGAATCTACGTAACTTTGGGCCTAATTTATGTATTATATAAATGATTGCGGCTTTGTTGTGCGATTGGGCCATCCCAGTCGCACCTCAACTTATTGCAGCTGAGTACTAGAGGGTACAGTTTTGGTTTTCATAGTTTTAATCTAATAATAGCGCCATCTTCTTACTGCTTAATAAACTAATAATAAGTAACTGACAAAATTTAGGATAATTCTATCGATTAACTAATGAGTATATTCTTACAGCTTCAAAAATTGTCAGACTTGAAATATTCAGACCGGTTGCGATAATTTATCGTAATTGTCACTCTTAGCAAAATGACTATCAAAACTGTGAACACAAAACTGTGATTAAGAAAGAAGGTCTTTAGTTGAATGTATTGGGTGTCTATCGGCATAACAATATTTCAACAACTTCTTTTCGTATCAAGTTTCTGATATCGTCGAATGACTAATTACTAGCTAGATGTGGTCCACAATCACGCAAAAGCTCCAGTTTTATTATTAGTTTTATTTAAACAAATACGAGAGCGTTCATAGCACAGGAACAAAAAAGTACGATTTCCGCGAGGACCAATGAAACTGGTAATTTAATTTTATTTTATTTTCCACGTGCTCAGTGAAGTGGTGAAGAACCTTGGAATTTAGAAAAATCCTAGACATGTGAAACCGCTATTTCGCACTATGGGTAATTAGGAGCCCTGTAAACAGTCGTAAGAAGTGTGAGGTTGCTTTTTACTTTTACTTTTAATGAGACTTGTAAAACAGTTTGTCATATCTAAAGATAGCTTTAATATTTTCAGACATATTAAGATTCTTGTGACAGTCCCAGTCACAACTCATATGAGTAAATGAGCAGGCTTTGCGAAAAGTACTATAAATATCAAAGACAGAATTTTTTAAACACAGGTTTATTTTTATTTTAACTATGAATGGAACTGTAAACTGTCGGTGCTGCAGTCCTTTCAGCGGTGCCAAGTTGACTGTCGGTATATCGAAGTGCTGAAGTGTTTATACAGTAGGGCTACGATGGCTATCCGAGCAGAACCAGAGTACGAAACCTATCCAACTTCAGAGAGGTGTAAGACAGAGTGATGTTATACCCCGAAACTCTTCACCGCTGCATTAGAAGACGTTTTCAAGCTACTGAACTGGAAAGGATACGGTATTTACATCAACGGTGAGTTCATCACTCACCTTCGATTTGCCGACGATATAGTCTTTATGGCAGAATCGCTTTAGGACCTAAGAAGTGCTCAATGACCTCAATAGTGCTGCCAACGGATAGATCTTAAGATGAACATGAACAAAACAAATATTATGCATAACGTCCATGTCACACCAATGCCGGTAGTTGTTGGAGCACTAAGCTCGAAGTTATTGACGAGTATGTTTACCTGGGACAAATAGCCCAACAAGGTAAGTCCAACTACGACCGAGAGGTCAATCGACGGATTCAACTCGGCTGGGCAGCGTTTCAAAATTACGGCACATCTTCTCGGGTATACCTCAAAATTTGAAAACGAGACTGTACAACCAGTGCGTGTTACCAGTGATGCCCTATGGAATCGAGACGTTGTTCTTCACTGCTGGTCGTAAGAGGAAGCTCAAGTTCGCTCAGCGAGCTATGGAGAACTTAGAAATAAGGATATCTGCAGTAGAACCAGAGTGATCAACATAGCCCAACGGATTTGTAAGCTGAGTGGCAATGGCCCCATATAGCTCGAAGAACCGACAACCGACGGGGAAAAGTTCTCGAGTGGCGGCCTCGAACGGCGTACGAGTGTAGGGCGTCCCCACTAGATGGAGTGACGACCAGGTAAGACATGCAGGAAGTCGATGGATGCAGGTGGCTCATGACCGTGCTTTGTGGCATTCCTTGGGGAGGCCTATGTTCAGCAGTGGACTTGTGTAGGGCTGTAATGATGATGATGATGTGATGCTATTTTTTTAGTTATTTACTTTTTTGAGGAAACATATAGTACAATAAAATAACATTATAAAACATATAAAAGTAATCCTAAAACAATGAAGTTTCCACATATATCTAATACATAGTAAAAGCTTACCAAAATATATTGTATAAAAATTAAAAATATAAAATGCAAAAAGGAAAAACAACTGAATGGTATTTATAATTAAATATTATTATTAAACAATTAAAAGTAATTTATTACATACAACCTACAGTGAAACTACCAATTATAAATGAAGTTTTACAATATTTTTGTAAGTATTATATTTAAGGTGAAAGATATCTAATTCACAATATTTTAACAAATTTTTTACATGTTGAAATACAAAATTTTTGATGCATACTGTTTTAACTTTACGTAATGCAAAAGAAGTTTATTTCGTGCACCTAACCTGAGAGACATGCAAGATATTATGAAGCATGATATTATGAATCATTTTGTACAACAACGTTGGATCTCTATACTAATGTTTTCGAGGGTATTATTATCTAAGTTATCGATAATGAAGTCTTCAGAAGAATTAAATCGCTTTAATTGACACAGAAACTTATTGTTGATTATTTCAATCGTTTTAATATAAACTTTATATCGAGGATTCCAACATGAAGAACAATACTCAAGAATAAACCGTACCAGAGTGTTAAATAGTATAATTAATGTTGTAGACTGTTTAAAATCCTTTGAGATATGCATAGTAAAACCTATAATTTTATAAGCTCATTGAGTTATGATATTAATATGTGATCCCGGTAACAACTTACTCTCCAATTTAACACCAAGATTACCCAGTTAGTAACTCTAGTTAGTAAATTATCGTCAAACTTATAATTAACACACAGGTCTTCTTGAAGTAGATTGCAATCCTCTATAGATTTAATAGACCTGAAAATTTCATATCATCTGCAAAAGGAGAATTTTGGAATTATGGAGGCAGGATATGGCATTATTTATAAATATTATTAACAGTAGTGAACCAATATGCGAACCCTGAGGAACGCCCTAAGGAAATGGGAGAAATGATGAAAATATCCTTTATTGCAACTGCTCGACTACGATTTCTAAGATAAGAGGACATCCATTGAATTAAATCACCATGTACACCGATTTGATCTACTGTATATCAGAATACCATGTGAAATTTTGTCAGATGCTTTTCTATAATCGGTGTACACTGTATTTACATGCAGTCCTCTATCCATAGAAATATAGAGATGATCAAGAAATTTGCAAAGATTACTTTCTGTGGACTTTCGACATACAAAACCATATTGTTCAGGAATTTTAATTGGTCGAACTGTTTGAGAGAGTGTGTCATAAATAATTTTCTCAAATAGTTTTGTAATCGAGCTTAATTTTGAAAGAGGACGGTAGTTTGAAATATCATGCTTATTACTACTTTTAAATATGGAATTATTAATGATTTTTTCCATTGTAAAGTATTTCAGTCAAGTTCATGGAAGTTCTAAACAAAATTACTAATGCTTTAGCTAATTGACTGTAACACCTTTGTAAAACAATGTTGGAATACCATCATGTCCTGTTCGCTTACTGACATCCAAGCATTTTAAATACATAGAAACTTGAGGGACTGTAAAAGTGACCGAATTTATACTGATCAACTGAGCCGAGGTAGAAATCTGAGTATTATGATTTGAACTATTATGTCTGGGAGATCATTACATTTTCATTTTGAGTTTACGAAAGACCAAGAGAATTTAATATTAATACCAATCCTATATTCAGCATTATTGATAAAACATACTTGTAAATAAATAATATCAGCCACATAACAACAACATTGTGTAAGTTTCATCTAGACAATTGACGCGTTAATTGATGCACTTGTTACAATCACACATTTATCAAATTGATTATGCTTTCAAACATTTTATGGTAAGGTACGAGTCAATCAGCTATGAATTGATGGAAAGATATATATAACATAAAATAGCACAAAGAAAAATGAAATATTTATTACAAATACACTACACACATAACTAGGCACTTAAATTTAAATATTTATAAACACATAAATTAATATAGGTATAACAAATAAAAAAAACTATTGGTAAATCCAATTGTTCATGCCCTGAGCGCATTAAAAATACGTATAACATGATTATACGAAACTTTTTAAAGCAGTTTAAATACGCACAAGTTTTCACTAATAACCTTATTATAATCTTAAATTTTATTAATGTTCAGGAACATTATTTGTATGATAATGTCTTTTTACAATAATTAAATATTGCCATTTTTTCGCCTCCGGCACATTTGTCAAAATTAGTGGTCCCACAGCTGTATTACGTCTCGTCTTCCCTATATAAAAAACTACTCTGTGGTCTCGGCATCATAAGGTGAAAATGAAACTCTTAACTAAAATCTTTTATTTTTTGTACACTATATACACTAAATAATAAAAAACCAAATAAAAAATATATAAGTAAATATATAACCAAATATAAATAAATATACTTATACGTCTTGGACTTTATAGACCCAAAAAAAATTAAACTGCCATTTACATTCCATGGCTTCCCACATGATGGATGAAGAGATTAAAAAATAGATTGAGTTGAAAATTGATATTTTCAAAAGTTATCGTGTTTACGGCACCATGCAGATTGATAAGTCCCCACCATAAGCCACTAAAACCCCTTTTTTATGTAAAAATAGCAATTAATCGCTTTTAAAAAAATATTAATAAGTTCAACAATCATTTATCTTTCTAACAATGTGCTTTTTAGATCATTCATATGTATAATGTGATTGCTAGATACGATTTCATGCGAGAAAATTTTTCGTAGGGACGACTGAGGGTTTCCGCAGTGTGACAAATCACCTGCGCCCCCAACAATACAGTTTTTATACGTACACCCTCCCTGAGGAACGTGGTCGTCCGGGGACTCGGGAGCTCGAGACCGTCCACATTTTAGACGACCTTAAGGCCCAAAATCTTCCGGTCCTGGAGGTCCATAGAATGCACCACCAGACCGACAAGAAACGATTCTTAGGTCTGTGCCTTGTCAGATTGTGTTGTTGTCTGGACCTGTCTCCCGAATATAAGGAGATTTTTAACGTTCGGCGCATCTCCAACCTAACGGGGATTGCAGTTGAAGCCCTCCGAAATAGGGGCATCGTTGGCCAGTGCCACCAATGCCAATTTCACGGCCACTCGGCTAGAAACTTTTATGCCCGGCTTAGGTGTGTCAAGTGCCTAGGTGACCACGGCACCACTGACTGCTCCCGCACGCCCGAGATGGTTGAACCTCCGAGCTGCGTCAATTGCCACGAAGAGGGACACTCAGCGAATTATCACGGGTGTTCCATAGCTCCGCGAAGGAAGCATCACGGAGGTCGGAGGTAAAAGCCGTCTGGGACGCTCGGACCAAGCCAGTGTGTTCCGCTCTCGGCTGCCTGCCCTCAACCTGCACCGTTCGGTGCCCACATCCTCACCTCAGACCAACACCTAGCCCGCCCCGTCACCGGGGTCCCGGAGCAAGTGCAAGTCGTCCGCACCTCCTGCACCGAAACCCAACGAAAAACAACGTAAAACAACGTGAAACCACTGGCTCTTGTTGCCTCACGGCCAATGCCGCCTCCCCAGGCCCCAAAAACGAAGCCTGTCCTCAAGCCTTGTCTTCGTTCGCCGCCAACTTCTTTCTAGTCTGTGGCTTTATCAGGAACATTAACGTTGTTGAATTATCATCTCTGGCCCGCAAACCCGTGGCAGTACAACAGTTAGCTAGAACAAAACCATGCTCTCTGTCACTGTCGCGTTCTTTAACGTGAACGGCCTCAAAACCAAAAAGACGAGATCGCTCTTCCAGCGAAACCATGATGTAGACGTAATGCTAGTGCAAGAGACCTTTATGAAGCCGAGTCAGCGCGATCCTAAGATCGCAAACTAGATCTTAGTTAGAAATGATAGGTTGACCAGTCGTAGAGGTGGCACCTTGATCTTCTACAAAAGGTCCTTGCACTGTGTACCGATAGACGCTCCGCCCTTAATAAACATAGAAGTGTCAATTTGTAGGATAGCTCCATCTACCACTAACCATTGTTTCAGCGTACCTACCACTGATTAAACAATTATTAGAATCCGATATCTCAGACTTACTAAATCTAAGCCCCAGTGTTATAATATCTTGAGACATAAACAGTAAGCACTCCTCCTGGAACTCGCTTACTAATAACACGAAAAGTACAGCTTTGTTCAGTCTCTCGGAGCGACTGAACTTTGATATTGTCACGCCTGAGACTCCAACCCACTACCCATTCTCTACCAGACACCCTTGATGTAACAATAGTCAAAGATGTCACGCTGTCGATATCATCAATCGAGACTATCTTAGAGCTAAATTCGGACCACAGACCGGTCTTATTGCAGTTGGGCCAGTCCACTGGTGAGGTCTTTCAGACCAAAACCATCGTGGACTGGCGTGTTTGAGATCGTCCGAGTCTACGACCATCACTTAGATAAAATCCCAACAATTTAGAGTCGCCAGAGGTGGTCAATGATGGAATGGTGGAATTAGGGCCCTATCGGCCCACCTCAACTCAGCGGTCGAAGAATGCCTGCAAAATCGGGTTCCGAGCAATCACACACGAAGTTTCCAAGAGACATTCCAAGCTTATTATAAAAAATACGGCCCTAAGACATTACGACCTCTATCGCACAATAGATAATAATAAATTTGACTTCGCAACCTCCAAAACGAGGTAAAGAGCGCATAGCCGACTTTAGGCACGACAAGGACAACCTGTTGAGGAAATCGAGCCATCACCCACCGCCTACTGGCAGTTGGGCTGAGCTCTAAAAGCAGTGCAAACCGCACCCATGTCACCTCTTATTAGCCAGGAAACTCTGATCTCGCTTGACGACTCTGAAAGGCTCAGAACCTCAGGAGAGTTTATTGCACCCCTCTAACGAGCCCACAGATCCCTCACCTGGTCAGCGGAGGTCAAACTAAGTCTGCATACCACCTACGGGCGACCCTTAGATCTTGTGACCGTGGACGAACAAGAACTCATCAAAAGTCTCAAAAGAAAACAGCACCCGGCCCTGATGGCATTAGTAACAGGGTGCTGAAATTGCTATCCGCGCCGCTCGTATGTCTCCTAGTTGGCATTTTGAACGCCCAGATGCTTTAAACAGCTGCCAACCACTTAGGCGATTGGTTCCGCTTATGGAGAATCGAAGTGAATCCTGAGAAAAGTGTAGCAATATACTTTCAAAGGCACCCCGCTCTCAACCGTCAATTAAATACCAAAAAATCGTTAAACACGATCACCCTATACGGCAATCAACGCCCAAATACCTAGAGGTCATATTCGACCACGGCATGACCTTTGCGAAATACATTCGCAATGTCCGCAACCGTTTGAAATTCTTTGCTCGTCGCCTCCACCCGCTAGTTAACAGCAAGAGCAAACTGTCCCAAAGACACAAGCTCCATCTCTACAAAACTTACCACTAGGTAAGGGATAGTTAAAAAATTATATATTTTTATTTGTTCTATTATTGTTCAAACAAACAGTACAGTAAACCATATTTACACCTTTTTATATTTCATTTGATACGAATAATAATTCTTTGAAAAATAAAATTTGACACTTACTATTCTTTATCTATTCTTTAGAGCAGTTTCTCTCTGTACGTGACTAGAGATGAGTCGTACTAGGTAAATTATGTACTAGGTGCACTTAGTCCAATTCCGTACAAATACTCGATCCAAATACCTGTTCCTCCTAGTCCATGAAGACTTGTCATGTCATATGCTAGCGTAGCTTTCGCCCACGCGTCTGAATCTAGTGTAGCAGCCAGGCTAATCAACCCAAAACGGTAATAATAACGTTACCCTGTTGCTACCATAACGCAGAAGGTGAAGGTCTGAAGAAAACATTTATTTACAAATTACCCCGGCTACTGAGATACTGCGGACTGCATATCGATGCGAGATAATTTGACGTATATATTTAACGTTCTAATATAGAAACAAGAAACAGTCGCAAATATCATCAGCGCCGCATCGTCTTCACACGCCGGCTATCTTCAATAATCCGTCGACCATTTTCGAGCCGTTTCTTCAACGCCGCAGCTTTGCTTCTTCTTGCTGTTCCGGAGATGTGTCCCGCTGCCGCCGCTCGCCGATTACGCGCGCGTTTTTGTTTTGCGCCCAATGCAAAGGCACCCTCCGGAAGCGGGAAGGTGGTGAATGCTCTAAGCATACCACGCAGCCGGCTGCGTGGTTATGTGGGACACTGACTAACCTAACTAACTAAGTGCCTACCCACTAAACACCACCTTGGGAGCGGTATTGGCCATAGTGGCCTTTCTGCGAGAATTGATGCGACCCTCTTTAGGGATAAGAGGGCGCAGGCGGCGAGTGGCCGAGAGACGTCCTCTAAGGCATATTAATGTGGAAGAAGAAGGCTTTGCCTGAGCCGCCAAGAGGCAGTCAGGTCGGCTGAAAGCTTGTTGGGGGTCCGAGAGAGTTTCTCGGTCTGCGGACTCGATAGCGAGAGGAAGTGGGGCTGCATAGGAAGCTGCCTCACGAATGAAATGATTGGAGTGGGACTCTGAGCTTTGAAAAGTTTTCAGAGAGTTTTTAAATTGCTCGACTGTGGGGAGCTCTAAGTCTCGGTGGAGGTCGGCGTTACGGACGTACCAGGGTGCGTTCGTAGCTCGACGACAGAAATTGTTTTGAACTATTTGAAGTTCATTAATGAGATTGGGATTAGCGTGGGCAAAAATGGGGCCCGCGTAAGTCATGACTGGTCGTATACAGACCTTATAAAGGGTTCGCTTGTTGCGGAGGGACATCTTACTGTGTCGGCCCAGCATACTGTTGAGCCTACACAGATAGAAGCGTGCGTTGCGGGTTACTCTTTTGACATGGGGCCTGAAAGTGAGCCTCGTGTCAAGGGTGACACCTAAATATTGGCGGTCGTATGCCAGGGACAGGGTCCCTTGCACGGATTGGCGGAATGGTAGAGATGCAGCGTTGTTTATGATGATCGAAGTGAACGGCGGAGCTCTTCTCCGGGTTCACATCGATACGCCATTTTTGGAACCAAGCTCCTAAGTCACTGACTGACTGTTGGATCTTGTTCCGAATACGTGTTAGTGATATACCTTTATAGTAAAGGGCAGTGTCATCTGCAAAGAGATCTGTACACCATTCGACGGTATGGAATGTCGTTGGTGTACAGGATATATAGAAGAGGGCGAGTACCGAGCCCTGAGGTTTCGGCTTTGATTGGACGCGAAGGAAGCGTGCCTTCGTGTCTGTAACGGAAGGTACGGTCTTTCAAGTAGGAGGCCACGAGACGAATAAGACGATCAGGGAGACCTGTATTATGTAGTTTGTAGATAAGGCCTTCGTGCCAGACTCTATCAAACGCTTTCCTATGTCAAAGAAGACCGCGATGGTCTTATGACGGCGAGGATAAAAACCGCTGAGATGTATTCCACAATACGGTGAACTTGTTTGGGACAAGAGTGTTTCGCTCGAAACCAAATTGGTGAGGGATGACGAGAGGGTCACCGTCTGTGGAAACAGATGGCGCCTCATTCGAGTTTGGATAACTCGTTCAAATAGTTTGCCCATGGCCTTGAGGAGGCTGATGGGACGATAACTGGAGGAGATTGTGAGGCTTTCCTGGCTTGGGATACCAATGACAGTTGCCTCTTTCCGTGGTGGGAAAGTAACTAAGGTTAAAGCAGGCGTTGAAGATAATAGCTAAAGGGTTAACACCTGCTCAGAAATGTTTAAGGGCTTGGTTGGAGATGCCATCCGCGCCCGGAGCCTTTTGAGCTTCAGTCCTTTGATGAGGATGAGATCTCATCATTGGACACAGTGATAGGTCAGAGACTGTGGGGAGTGAGTTCCGGCGGCGGACCTCCTCCTCCACTGTCTGGATGGGAGGGCTCTGTGGGTTGAGAGCTGGGAGGCATTGAGCAGCGATGCTGTCTGCAAAGCACTCAGCTTTTTCCTCGTCCTCGAAGGCAATAGTACCGTCAGGGCGAGAGAGAGAGGAGGATATGAGTGATAGCGTCTATGCGGAGGGCTCTTGCCATCCGGTAGTACGCTGTATGAGAGGAGATATTCTCCATGAGATTACTCTTTTCGAGGTCTCGAAATTCGGTAAGGCGTGAACGGACTTCTCGTTGAAGACGATTGATTGTACGTCTATATTCGAGGGTAGGATAGAGTGCTGCTCTCGGAGAGCAGCTCTCTTAGCTTTTATTAGGTTGCTAATATGTAAGGAAGACCATTATTATGCAACCGGGACGACTTCTCATTCTCCTTAAGGGAGGATGTTATAAGGTGGAGAGTGAATCGACCGCGGTGTCGATTTTTCGGTACTGTCGAATAAGTCCGAAGAAAGGGGATAGGGGAGTCCGGAGGTCCAAAGCTGTGGCTAGGGACGTCTTGAAGCCCTTCCAGTTAGTGAAGGTTTTCGTGGAGGGAGTTGGGGAGGTGTTGATGGCCAAGTATAAGGAGACAGGGCGGTGGTCGGAACCAAGATCGTCAAGGGTCTCGATTGACCTGAGGTTGAGACAGACTTCTTTTGCTATCGCAAAGTCTAATACGTCAGGAGCGTGGTCGGTGTTGTCAGGATAGTGGTGACACCGAGGACTAAGGACAGTGAGGTCGAGAGACTGCGTGATATCAAGCAGTATCTTGCCGCTCTGAGTAGTGGTAAGACAAGTCCAATCAGTATGCTTGAGTTAAAATCTCCAAACATAATAACTGAATTGCCTAACGCAAGGATGGCCTCAAAATATTTTTTGAGGGGGAGAGTTCCACTGGGGATATAGCAGGAGGCTATGACGATGGACGGATGTCCGGTCAAGGCCAGCCTGCATACCGTGGCTTCCATATAGGTAAGCGGCGGAGTGGGAATGTGAGCAGTGAAGTGTCTTCTTGAAGTAAATGGCAGGACCGCCGCCTCTGCGGTCAGGTCTGTCATTACGAAGATGGAATATTTTTTGATGGAGAAACCTTTGAGATTCTGGGGTCTGAGGTGGGTCTCCTGTAGGAGGAGGAGGTCGGCTTCGCGATCTCGAAGGAAGAGCTTAAGCTCGGAGGTTATTTCGCAAACCGCAGTATTGAAGGAGATGAGTGATAAGCCCTTAACTTACACGTCCGTGGGACTTTGGGGGGCAGGTGAGTCGTCATAGCGTTAGTTAAATTAGCAACACAACGAGCTCAGAAGATTGGGTGCTCCGCTAGAGCGAGGAGACGGTCCTGGGGGACCTAGCAGCACGCAGTTTGCGCGCTAGTATGGCGATCTCGCCAATGTCGATGCTCTGAATAGCGGGTAAACCGTATTCAGGTCATCAACCATTGAGGTTGCGCCTGTTGAGGAGCGGAGGAAGTCCGGGGGTCGGCCTTTGGGGCCCAGGGTGGTGGCTGCGTGGGCCGAGAAAAGCCCGGAGGGGCTGGATGGGGCCCATAAGGGGCTAGGAGGGCCATAAGGGCCTAGGGAGCCCATAAGGGGCATGGGGCCCATAGAGCCTGGGGCCCTGTGAGGGCAAGTAGGGGCCCTGAGGGGCTGGGAAGGCCCTGACGGGGCATCCTTGACCGGTGCCAGGAATGTGGTGTCATTCACCGGCGGTGGAGGTCTAAAGACGGGCCGAGCGCGAGGGCATCCTGTAATGTGGGTGACCAGATTGCTCGCACAGGACGCAAGCAGGGGATTCGGCGTCAGTGGGCCGAGGGCACTCTTTCGAGTGATGGGGTCTGGGCACTTAACGCACCTGGGGGCTGAGCAGTTGGCCGCCGCATGCCCGTAGCTGGCAGCGGTGGCACTGCGCCGGAAAACCGCGCCTATGTGGGGCTCGACCCTCACTCTCGACAGGCCGCACACGGTGCGTACCTGCCGGAAAATGGTCTTTGCCTCCGGCACGTTAGTAAGGATGGCAAGAGCAAGCGGGAACCTCTTGCCCTTGCTGTGCATCTTATGCACAGCTTCGACGGAAGCCTTGGGACTTAAGGTCCTCAGGATTTCTTCATTGGAAGTTCGAACGGAACTCCCTGATGACTGTGACCTTTCGCTCTTCGGGAGAGCGACGTGTGATACGACACACGTTGTGCTGTAAATAGCCTTGTAAGGCGACGAAGTCTTCTATTGAAGACGTGTGAATTTAATGGCCTCACTGAGATTAGTGGCCTGATCGATGCCGATTTTGCTGTCGTAGCAGATTTTCGACAGTCTAGTGTATTGGGTCTTGTCTCTAAGGAGACAGGGGCGGGACCTGATTCTTGGCGAGTTTTGGCTCGCAGCGAGCTGCTGGCTTAGAGAGCGGGGGTTGAGCGGCAGTAAGGGTACTGCAGCGGCAGGGGGCTGCGGAGGTGGAGGCAGCGGTGGGAGCTGCGGGGCGGGTGCAGCGGCGGGGCTGCGGAGGTGGGCAGGGGCTGCCGGGACAGAGGCGGTTTTAGCAGCGCGCTTAGGGCCGCGTTTAGACACTACAGTGAAGGGGTCTCATCGGTCATTGTACCGTCTGAGTCCACGGAACTGCTACTAGATGTGTAGCCGGTTGGGGTGATGGGCCTCTTCGGGAGGACGCGGAGGTCGAGCACAGCTCTCAGTAGACATGGCGTCGTGGGACGCGGGTGGGTCGGTCTGCGGGGCAGCCGTGGGGCGACGGGGCCGGGGGGCATGCCTGAGGGGCAGGGAGGCTTGGACTGCGGCGAGGGCCGTCTCGTCAGGTTGATGCCCAGACCAAGAGATTGGTTCAGGGCGGCTACAATGGACCTGATGAGGTCCTGCGTGGACATGTTGGGTGTGGGGGCGACGTTCTAAAACAGTAGGGAGGGACTGTCCCTGTTCTCAAAGAACAGGGCTTGTTCTGAAAAGAACAAGTGACGTAACTTTCAGAAACAGTAATACACAGTGTAATCAAAACAATAACAGAAAAAAAAATAACAATAAAAATAACAAATAACAGTAACAAATAACAAGTAACAAAGCAGTAACAAGCGGTCAAAACCTCCCTGCCAGGCGGCAGGGGCAAGAACAGTAAGCGAAGGCGAAAAAGAACTCACCGGGCGGCTGCTCTGCACTGCGTGAGCAGGAGGGCTGAGCGCGAGCGAGGCACTCAACGTACGGGGACGTGAGCGCTGACTACTTAGCACGACCGCTCGAGGCGGTGCGGTAAGCGGAATGAATGAATGCGCGCGCGTCGGACTGCATCGCTTATATAGTCCCGTCCAGCAACGCAGCTACGAAGCTATCTACGCGTCTTACGCCGGCAAATGGAGCGCGACATACTCATAATAGTTGTATATAATATTGTAATTGATTAATTTCATTGGTCAAAATGTAGAAATTCTAATTGGCTAAATAAATAAAAGATATTGCTATTGGGTAACTAGGATGTAGCCGGAATATAAATATAGGCAGGGTTCACTAAAAAACACCTTCATTCGCCTGCACATAGTAAGGCATATCAAGAAAAATAGTTTCATTCCTCCGCTCCTAGACCACTCGGAGTCTGTTAATAGTGGACCCATTCACCACTATTACATTGGTGACCCTTACGAACACCGATAAGGAAGATCCCTGCAAGAATAGTAGGAAAATATCAAGGAGGACTTCAGTATATAAAATCATTGTACTCAAGACGTCATTATGGAGCGAGCGAAAATCCGACGCATATACATCAAACCGGCCAAGGAACAAGAAATCGCCGGTATATCTCTATCGTTGAGAATACCACCGTTCTGGAGAGATAAACCTCGACTTTGGTTCGTCAGTTTTGAAGCCGCAACGAATGATTTAAAGAGAGTCAAGCGCTTCTTACATATGGTGATCGCCCAACTTGAAAAACAAGACATCGAACATATTTCGGACCTGTTGTACAACCACCGGCATCCGACCAGTATAATTCGCTGAAGGATCGTCTGATCTCTGCATGAAGAATCCGACGGTCGCCAGCTACAAAACTTCTATCAGAAATAGAACTTGGAGACCAGAAGCCCACAACTCCTACGCAGAATGCGTACTTTGGCGCGAGATAAAGTTCCAGATTCGACGCTACGGCTAATGTGGGTAAACCACCTACCCCAAATGTTCGATCGGTACTAGCAGTGGTGAAACATTCAGCACGCAGACGAAGCTCGACGAACTGGCACTCCTGGCAGACAAGATGATCGAAAACAGCAGTAGCTCACACATATCGATGATCGAAGGCACTTCAACCAAGGCCAATGATACCAGTTTCTTCTCGAAGAAATTCGGAGCTAACATTCAAGTCGCCGCGCTCAAAGCTTCCAGCATCAAACCTGTTACCAGCAACAGTACAACCAGCGCAATCAGCAACACCGAAGATCACCTTTCGTCGCAACCGCTCTGCAAGTAGAAGTCGAACAAGCTCAAGAACAAGATCCCCTGCTACTATCATCGACGTTTCGGTTCCGAGGCAAGAAAATGCACAACACCGTGTACATTCAAAATGAAAATATGAAGTCGGAAAACTAACTAATACGCTTGATGCGACGGGATCCAGCGTAACAGAAAAGTCCCCGTCTTTTCGTCACCGATAAAAAAGTAACAACTTCCTTATCGACACCGGAGCGAATATCTCAGTTTTACTGCCGAGTCAAAGACAGAAGATGAAGCCACTGGATTTTCAACTCTACGCAGCAAACAATACGGTGATTCCTACATATGGAGAAAAACAATGGAACTAGATTTAAACCTACGCCGACCATTCAAATGGAGATTTATCGTCGCTAAAGTCAGCAAACCAATCATCGGTCCTGATTTTCTTCAACATCACCAGTTGATCGTCGACATCAAAAATAGAAGAATCATCGACGGAAAACCAATCTTACATCTCAGTCTTTCGTCCAAGCAACCAATCAGCCCACAATAAGAAGCATAGACGTTCAACAATCGTATCACAAGATCCTTGAAGAATATCCTGGAATCACAAGAATAACTTCAATGAAATTAACACCGAAGCACAACGTTGAGCATTTCATCGAAACCAATGGACCACCACTTCATTGCCACGTCCAATCTCACCACACCGATACGAGCAAGTTCGAAAGGAATTGAAAACATGATTGAGCAAGGAATATGCCGTCCAAGCAAAAGCCCTTGGTCATCACCACTTCACGTTGTACCGAAGAAGAATGGAGAATTACGAGTTTGTGGAGATTACAGAAGACTGAATTTATTACCACTCCTGACCGCTACCCAATACCGCGAGTCAAGGATTTCACTCATCAACTGTCAGACAAGACTATATTCTCCACCATCGATCTCAACCGAGCTTACCAACAAATAAAAGTACGCGATGAAGACATAGAGAGAGACAGCAATAATTACTCCAATGAGATTATTCGAATTCCCAAGAATGACTCCAGGACTGAAGAACGCTGGTCAAACCTTTCAAAGATTCATACACGAAGTACTTCATGGACTGGATTCGTTTTCGCATTCATTGATGATCTCCTTGTTGCAAGCCCTGATAAAGAAACGCACGAAGCCACCTACGCACCGTGCTACAGCGATTAGAACAATGGAATCACAATCAACCCTTCGAAATGCATATTTGGACAACAAAGTTCAATTTCTTGGTTTCACCGTCAGCAAGGAAGGAATCAAACCGCCTACTGAAAAGTCAGAGCAATCATCGATTATGCGAAACCTAAAACAATCGAAGAACTAAGGCGTTTTCTTGGGATGATTAATTTTTACAGAGAACACATTCCTAAAGCTGAAATCCAAGCACCACTTCACGCTTCCTCACACGAAGAAAAAGATAAAACGTCAATAGGATGGAACGATGAAGCCACGAAGGCATTTGAAGCTTGTAAAGTTGCGATCCAAAATGCAGCTTGCTCGCTCACCCATCACACGAAGCAACCTTGCTATCTTCAGCGACGCGTCCGATCTCTCAACAGGAGCTGCTCCAACAATACATCAATGGAAATGGAAACCACTTGGCTATTTTTCGAAGAAATTCTCCGATACTCAACGTAACTACAGTACATTCGACCGAGAGTTACTCGCTATATACATGGCTATCAAGCACTTCAAAAAACGTTCGAGGTCGAAACCTGATCGTTTTACCGACCAAGCCATTAACATATGTACTTCAGAAGAAACCATCATCATCGGAAACACCACGACGAGCAAGACAACTCATTTTCATAAGCGAATTCACTACCGACATACGTCACATCAGTGGGAAGGACAACATAGTCGCCGACGCACTCAGTCGCATACCAATCGACAGTGTAACATGCCCTACATCAATCGACTATCACAAGATCGCCGAAGCACAAGACAGAGATAGCAACAACATCAAACATCTATCGAAGCAAAGTAACAACCATCAAGCAAGTTACAATGCCAATGACGCATCTACCTATCTACTGCGAAGCATCAACGTCAACCATGCGACCATACCTACCAGAAGAATGTCGTCGCGAAGTCTTCAATGCACTACACAACATCAGTCATCCAGGTGTTAGAGCAACCAGAACTCATCACTGGAAAATTCTTTTGGCCTTCAATACAAGTGGATGTTGGCAACTGGGCGAAGCAATGCATTCAATGTCAAAATGAAAGTACAAAGGCATACATCAAGCAGCCTAGATTCATTTCACCTACGGAGATTCGAACACCTACACGTCGACATCGTTGGACCATTACCTACTTCACCAAGGACATCGTTACCTCGTAACAATGATCGACAGAACAACAAGATGGCCAGAAGCAGTACCTACCGATGATATCAGCTGAATCCGTCGCGAAGATAATTTATGAAAATTGGATTACTCGTTTCGGATCACCTAAAACCATCACAACGGATCAAGGAAGAAACTTGAAAGCAACCTATTCCTCAAACTTCTTCAAACTATGGGAATACAGAAGACACGTACAACGGCATACCATCCTCAATCAAATGAAATAGTCGAACGATGGCATCGTACATTGAAGACCGCACTCAAAACTCGTTTATCTCAACATACGAAGTGGATTAATGAGCTACCAGTGCTACTTGGACTACGAGCAACAGTGCAGACACTAGTCTTAGCGCCGCTCAGCTAACTTATGGCTGCAGCATAAGACGTGTGACTTCTTCACTTCAACATCGTCAATAATCAAGAAATGAATTACGATTTTGTAACTCAGCTTCGAGAATCAATCAACAAAGTCTTATCGTCGAAACGCACATCATCACACGGAAATAATAAATCAGTATTCATTTATCAAGATTTGAAAACATGCGCAAAAGTTGTAAGAAACGACGCAGTGAAGAAAAACATTTCAACCTACCTACGATGGACCGTATAAAGTATTAGAGCGAAATAGCAAGACTTTTAAATTACAAATACCGGAAGGAAATCTACAATTATATCGATCGACCGACTAAAGCCTGCCTATATTATTAACGAGGATACTTCAGAGGATTCATCATCAGCATCATCATCTCAACCACCAGCGAGGAAGCTTGAAAACCCATCACCTACATCAACCCAAATCAAACCTATTTTAAAATTACGAGCCATGGGCGAGTCGTCAAGCCTCCGGTACGCTTTCGCTGGGGAGAGTGATGTAGCAGCCAGGCTAATCAACCCAAAACGGTAATAAATAACGTTACCCTGTTGCTACCATAACGCAGAAGGTGAAGGTCTGAAGAAACATTTATTACAAATTACTGGCTGCTGAGATACTGCGGACTGCATATCGATGCGAGATAATTTGACGTATATATTTAACGTTCTAATATAGAAACAAGAAACAGTCGCAAATATCATCAGCGCCGCATCGTCTTCACACGCCGGCTATCTTCAATAATCCGTCGACCATTTTCGAGCCGTTTCTTCAACGCCGCAGCTTTGCTTCTTCTTGCTGTTCCGGAGATGTGTCCCACGCCGCCGCGCTCGCCGATTACGCGCGCGTTTTTTTTGCGCCCAATGCAAGACACCCTCCGGTAGCGGGGAGGGAGGTGAATGTCTAGCATACCACGCAGCCGGCTGCGTGGTTATGTGGGACTCACTTTGAAGAAGTGCCTACCCACTAAACACCATCTTGGGATCGACTTTAGCCCGAAGGCTGTACAGTCGCATCTGAGACGACCCCTCGGGGAGAGGAGAGGCGTGGGGCACAACCGTCCGGGACAGCGCGGATCAACCAACACAGCCGCAAAGTGCGACGGTGCTGGAGAAATGTGAGGAATCGCATGTGCGAGAACTGACTGCCAGCGGCGTGGCGGGTGGGGACAGGGAGGAAGGCACTCACCATTCAACGGCAAGTGCGGACGCACAACACAACCGCACGGGGCGGCTGGCGGAGACGGAGGCTCACCGTCGCCCGAACCCATATTCATGGGCACGGAAACACGGCGACGGCGAGACAGCTAAGCACAACCGCACGGGCGCGGCTGTGCAGCCGAGCGGGAGGGCAAAACTCAACCGTGCAAGGACGGAGCGTGGAGGCACCCAACCGTACGGGACGGAAGAGCGGTCAGCCAACGCAACCGCACGGGGCGGCGCGCCACGAGGGGACGGGACGACCGACGTTCTATTCTAAGAAACTGTGCCGACCGAGGAAGACCCGTACGGGGACGGGTGCTCGGTCATGGCGGACCCTGCAAGCACGACCGCTCGGGAGCGACGGCGCAAGCGGAATGATAAACGCAAATTACCCTGTTGCTACCATAACGCAGAAGGTGAAGGTCTGAAGAAAACATTTATTTACAAATTACCCCGGCTACTGAGATACTGCGGACTGCATATCGATGCGAGATAATTTGACGTATATATTTAACATTCTAATATAGAAACAAGAAACAGTCGCAAATATCATCAGCGCCGCATCGTCTTCACACGCCGGCTATCTTCAATAATCCGTCGACCATTTTCGAGCCGTTTCTTCAACGCCGCAGCTTCGCTTCTTCTTGCTGTTCCGGAGATGTCCCACGCCGCCGCCGCTCGCCGATTACGCGCGCGCGTCGGACTCCATCGCTTATATAGTCCCGTCCAGCAACGCAGCTGAGAAGCTATCTACGCGTCTTACGCCGGCAAATGGAGCGACATACTCATATAATAGTTGTATATAATATTGTAATTGATTAATTTCATTGGTCAAAATGTAGAAATTCTAATTGGCTAAATAAATAAAAGATATTGCTATTGGGTAACTAGGGATGTAGCGGGAATATAAATATAGGCAGGGTTCACTAAATAACACCTTCATTCGCCTGCACATAGTAAGGCATATCAAGAAAAATAGTTTCATTCCTCCGCTCCTAGACCACTCGGAGTCTGTTAATAGTGGACCCATTCACCACTATTACACTAGTTTAGACAGCCTCCAAGTTGTCCAAAATAGTTTCAATCGAAAAGCCACCGGAGCCCGTTGGTACCAGCGAAACTCCAATCTTCACAGAGATTGCCAACTTCCAACGATCTCGGTATTTTCAAGGAAATATCTTAGCGCTACTTCGAGAGTGCCGAAACACATCCCAGCCCGTTATTGTACCTACGTTCCGACTCCAAAATTCACGGCCTTCCTCCGGAGGCCGCGTAACGTTTTAATTGAAAACCCAATTCCGCTAGACTACGACGACCCAATTGTCGCCGGGCCATCACACATCAACACTACACACTCACCTAGTGTCACAAGCACAGTTTGGACAACGGATAGGATGCAGCTAATCCGTAGACGTTCGCACCGCACACCTCTCCATACCGCGTAGGGATGCGGGTATACACCCGCGTCCCTGGGCGGATCTCACCGCCCAGAATATTCAACGATACAAGTTAGCCGCCAGAGCTGGGGCCCGCCACCCTTGTTCGGACGGCGATTAGATAACTCATCCATGCTATGTTAATGTGATCACAAACACAATATTATCCACTCCAAGATTATCGATTGAGTCACTGAGTCTCTAAATTCCTAAGTCCGATGAAGCTGTAAGAGCCGCATAGGCTAACACCAATATCACAGAAACTAGACATCCATGATAACACCTCATAAATAATAAAAAACTGCGATTTCCAACCCTCCCGCCAAGCGTGACAAATATGGCGTAATATTAGGGATATTTGCCAAACTTGCTTTGAAGATTCTTTTATAGGATAAAGGTGACAAGCGAGCACACAGTCCACCTGATGGTAAGTGGTTGCTGTGGCCCATAGACATCTACATTTATCCTCGTTTGCGAATAAAATGCAGATGCGTTGTCAGCCGTGAGGGCTAAGATGGAATGCCTCTTTTCCATTAAAAAGGATCTCCGGTTCTCTACACTCACAAACGAAACACAGCAACGTTAAGCTGCTATTTTACGCTGGTATTTTGTGAGAGCGTGGTCCTTCCCCGGTCGAGCGGTACCCATTCGTACTACAACTGTACTATTGATATAGCTGTAGTATGGCTATATCACGTATTAAAAATCTACGAGAGAAGTTCATGTTTGGGATAACTTGTGATGGGATAAATGAATAAATAAATGAACGGTGACAATTAAATGGATTTATTGAATTATATGGACGTATATAAATTCTATTTATACGTTTACCTGATTGTTAGTAAATGCTATGGCCCATTAGCCACTTCCATTTATCCTCGATAAAGAATCAAAATTTTAACTGAAATATCACACCGCCCATTAATAAGTTGCCAGTGAAATAGATTTCAATTCTCTTCATAACCATTCCGAACATTACAGCATTATCCTGCTATTTAACGTATTCTTAAGATCGCGTTGGTATTCATTAATTTCCAAATAAATAAAAGTTAATCAATAGTAGAGACACGCCTATGCGTATTATAGCTGAGCAAGGGTTGGCTTGATCAAGATTGGACACAGAACACCAACATAAAATAGAACCTTAATGGTGCTGCATTTAGTAAAGTAAGTGACGAGAACCGGAGACCTTTATACAAGCAAGGAGGCATTAATTTTAGTTCTCAGGGATAAACAAGGATAAATTTGGGCATCTATGGGCCAAAACATCTATGTCCTGAAACTCAACCAAGTAATGGGGTGACAGGGGGGGTCATACCAGCCCGGGAAAAATAAAAAAATCCACATCAGATCGTTTAGTTATAATTGACAAACTTATGGAAATTAGGAAAATGGAAACCTTAAATCATATCATTAGGTATTGTGACCACAAATTTCTCAAATTTACGGTGATTTTTTCACTAACGTAGTCTTAGATAAACGTGCTATTAATCGCAGTCACAAATCAAGCAAAAAAAAAGGTTACTAGGTTAGTTAAAATTAACGTAGTTTCTTTTAGTCGTACTTGAAAAATAAAATCACATAAATTTCACTCTTCATTTAAAAAAAACCATACTGCACTACCCTAGGCAAGTTGACCTAAAATCAAAACAGTTCCACACCTACATCACAATACATTTCATCTATTAAATATTGAATACAATAAGTGCAAATGTGACAGAAATGGTTTTGAATGAATCAGATAATGACATCATTTCATGTGAATTAGAGCGAGACTTGATTGAGATTGGCTGAAACAGATGGTGACGCTTTGGCAGTTGTTTGTCTTTTAATGGTCAGCATGCTACACTCATTTGTTTAACGCGCATCTTTTTCAAACATAAAAAAAATAGAATTAGGGTGACAAACGAGCACAAAGTCCACCTGGTGGTAAGTGGATGCTGTGGCTGATTTTCTCAAAACATTGGTGTTCGACAAAATGGTTGAAAATAATAAATAGAGAAGAATGTGTCCCGAAAGAAAATATTTGACTATATGCAGTAAGTTCTAGCATCCCGTGGGTGTCGTAAGAGGCGACAGAGAGACAGAAACTAATCAGGTGATGGGCAGCAGCGTCTTCCTAATAACGACTAAAACTAAAAAAACTGCGGTTGCCAAACCACTTGCCTAGCGTGGCAACTATTGTAAATATTCCCACTATGAGGCAATCTATGAAGGAGGCCTATGTTTAGCAGTGGACATTAATAGGCTGTAACAATAACATAGTGCATTATGGGACAAACTACATAAACATATCCTACCATAAACATTTATTAATAAGATTACTTATTGAAACTTATTTTATTATTAGAATAAAGCATGTAGCAAAATATATTTAAAGAGAGCTCACAACATGTTTACAATAAATTTGTTCTCTTTAAAGTATTCTAAAAAATTACATCGTATTCTTGTATAATACCTTTTTAGTACACATTTCCTATCGCAGTTTGGTTTTAGTTATTAACATTAAATTTATATACACATCATAACACGCAACTCATTTTTTTAAGAGCAGCGTTTCTTTAAGCGACTTTATATTAAAAAAATTGAAGTTTATGTATCAACTAAATTGTAGGACCCAATTTCTGTCCGGGAGATCATCTGGATAGGTATCATCCTCTTACCTAGTATCGGTATAAATACAGGCTGTAAGGCATTCCATCTCAGTCCGTAGAGGTGACAGTAGCCACTTACCATCATCAGATGGACTTTATACTTCAGTTTTATTAAAAAAACTTTAACTAATAATTATTTTAGAATTTATATTTATTTTTCATCACAAACACGTAGAGAATTCCTTGAATTAGTTATGAGAAAATCGACATAGTTTAATATAACAAAGCCAATTTATATAATGATGTAGATACATATTTTAGTTTAGATAAAAGTAGATATATTTGTTATAATTATATATAATATGTGTGATATTATAGTTGAGGATGTAAGAGACTTTCAGTGGATTCGTATGTTAAAGATTTGGGCCAGTTTATTTTGTTTTTTCTACATTTGTTTTAGGTAGGGGATAGATAGATAACAGCCTGTTTATTTTTTGTAGTGTAATTACTAAGATAGATGTAGTGTCTCTTGGCTAAGCTGGATTTAACCGTCGTAGAATACTAATGTAGTAAACATGTTTTATAACATTTATTTTCGGAATGTCGAGAATATCCTGAATTACTCCTTTTATTGGACATCAAGACAAGACATTTCAATATTTATTTAATTAGTATAGCCATTCAGCGAGGAAACGAAGCCAG
This sequence comes from Parnassius orleans, assembly GCA_029286625.1. Taxonomy (NCBI): domain Eukaryota; kingdom Metazoa; phylum Arthropoda; class Insecta; order Lepidoptera; family Papilionidae; genus Parnassius; species Parnassius orleans. The sequence continues at coordinate 70,327 of JAGSMP010000883.1, read as the reverse complement.
AGTTCATGACACGATACCACGGGAGTAGGACTATATGATAATTTGAGTTTTTGTGTGAGATCAAAATACGATGAGCAGTTTTAAAGATCTGAGGGATCACATGAACATACATACATACATAGCCTTCTAAAATTGTAACCACCTTGAATTCGCCGTAGTTGGGTAAAAATATTCACTTACATCATCTGAGTCAAATCAAAAGACACGAATATACTGCGATTGGTATCGATAATTGAAGTTGAGGCAGGCAATGCATGGTACAGCACTATTTGTCACCCACACATGTACATTACATGCACACTGGTGTAATTTGATTTTGGTCTCGCCCTAATCACTCCACCGCCAATCTATACTATACTATATTTTATGGTAAATAAACATGCACACAGTCCACCTATCCTCGATTACGAATCAAAATACAGATGCGTTGTCACCCCTGAAAACTAAGATGGAATGCCTCGTTTCCAGTGAAAACGGTCTCTAGATCTCACTCACTCACTACACTCATCATACGAAACACCTGCTATTTTATGCTGGTATTCTGTGAACTTTCAGTAAGAAGTAAATGCCGACTTAAAATAATTTAAAAGAGAAGTCAGGGGTTTTAAGTTATTTGAAGTTGGCTTATAGTTTTTAATAAAAGCTTAATTTTTTGACCCTTCTACATTAGTGGCCTATAATAAAGTGATTATAATAAGTTATAGGTGACGACTAGAATGAAGCCTAAATAGTTCCAATAAAAAATGTATACCTTATTTTTCAACCTTAGGGATCGAATTTTTTCTCTAAATTTATGTGGGACTATTCCTGAAGTATTTAATTTGAAAAAAAAAACTTACGCCATTAATTAAGATATAAATTTTGAATATCATCATCATCATCATTACAGCCTCTCACAAGTCCACTGCTAAACATAGGCCTCCCCCAAGGAATGCCACAAATCACGGACCTGAGCACCTGCATCCATCGACTTCCTGCATGTCTTACCAGGTTGACATTCCATCTAGTGTGGGGTCGCCCTACACTTCGCCTACGGATACGAGGCTGCCACTGGAGAACCTTTTTTCCCCATTGGTTGTCGGTTCTTCGAGCTAAATGGCCGGCCCATTGCCACTTCAGCTTACTAATCTGTAATATTTTTAATATGGAATGTGCGAAAGGGCTTCATCATTAAAGGGCTGCCAACTCAATAAAAAATAATATGCATAATATGCTAAATGCCTTTGTTGCGATAAATTGGTGAAAGAGGATCAAATTCTGTCACTCGAGTACCTACCTATATGGCATTCCTGAACAAATGGGTGTTTATTTCTCATATTATTCCCTTTACGATTTGAAAAGCTAACGCTATCATCGTACTAATTATCTTTTCGATCGGATAAGAGGAAGAAAATAATTGGGATGTGCGCAATATAGCTCCGAATAATATCACGATTCAGATAATATACTAGGGCTAAACAAATTATAAGTACACATTGAACAGTTGGAAAGCATAAATTAGCATTTTGATAATCTTATTTTTTTTAAATTGCTACACCTACGTTAATCTCTCACCATTCAATGGGTTAACTGGTAGAGAATGACTATAGGAATTAAGTCCTTTCTTTGTATCCTTTCTTATAAGGGCGAAATAAAGATTTAAAAAAATATTATACGACTAATTATTAAGACAATATTTTTAACTGTGAGTTTAAATATTGTCTTTTTCCTTATTCAATTAAAAATAACCATCCATCGATTACAGCCTAAAATAATCCACTGCTGAACGTAAGCGTCCCCTATAAATGGCCTCATTGGGGAGAAGGGGTGGAGGCACCAATTTTTCCATTGTTGACACGCTTGGCAGGCGGAATGACAATCGCAGATATCAAGAAGATGCTGCTGCTGATCCAGAATCGGAACATTTATTTGTAGGCGTATGGCCTACAAACCCACTTGTTCCGTACAGAATTTGCAAACTCTCCCATTGTAGGGAGGATTTGACTGAATCGTCACGCTTGGCAGGTATCATCAATCGCAGTACCAAACGTATGCACGTTCGACGCCGCTGGCCGTCGCCGGTCTGGGTATTTTACGTCTCACGTAAGCGAAATGATTATACCGCCATCAGTCGGAAACCGTAAGAAACAAAAAAATTAAATAAAATCGGTTAATTCATTTAGATAGATCACACAGATACACAAATACACAAGTTAAACTTATAACACATACATATTATGTTTGCGTCCGGAGTTAATAAATGTTGCATACAATTTAAACTAATTGAACGTACTGCAATAAACAAAAATTAAAATAAATAAATAAGGCAGGTTCGAGAGTGCCAACTTCATACTGGTCCCTTCCTTCTCCCTCAGATCTCTGTGCTAATCAGACGTGATGTATACTAGTTCATATTTTCAAATAATTATAAATTTAATCAAAATTGTGAAGTGATAAATTGTACGAAATAATACAGTTACCGTTACCGTTACAGCATATTAAAGTCCACTGCTGAACATAGACCTCCCCCATAGATTGCATCATAATATCCCCCATATTTGCCATAGTTGCCACGCTTGGCAAGCGGGTTAGCAACCGCAGTTTTTTTATTTTTAGTCGTTATTAGGGAGACGCTGCCCATCTCCTGATTTGTTTCTCTCTGTCGCCTTTTACTACACCCATGGGATGATATTGGGTAGTTGATATTCTTACACCGCCACTACACGGAAATAATAGGAGAGATTAACTTATAAGAAGCCTGTATCGTCGCTGTGGGTTAATGGTGAGTGAACACGTCATTCACTTGCACTGTGATAAGTTGTAATTGCCCACTGCACACTTACGCAAGCTGCATACTTGTGAAACGACTACTTGCCTACGCGCATTGCTTTTAGTATTTTGTTTTCCTGGTACTTGACCCATACGTCACTCACTTAAATGCACCCCGCCTACTACGCCGACCGTGTAAGTCGCATTGTAAGTCGGACTATATCGCCGACTCGCCGACAATTGCAGTGCCTACCATTTCACGCACGCAGGCTACGAGCGATCCTGACATTGCAATACGGAAACGTAAGAAAGATACTGATATTAGCCGGTCGGGAATTATGGAAATGTTTTCTGAGCTCAAAAAGGAACAAAACGACAAATTCACCGCCCTGGTGGATAAGGTTCAGAGTAGTATTAACACCCACACATAGCAAAATGAGGCTATTTCTAATGCATTTGACTGTTTAAGCCAAAAATATGATGAGTTACTCTCAAGAATAAGTTCCTTAGAACAGGAAAAATCTGCCAACCGCAAATATATACAGACTCTAGAGAATAAACTAGAGCATCTAGAACATCATCATCGCAGCTCGAGCATAGAAGTACGATTTTTGGGTAAATTACCCAAAAAAATCGGGGAAAAAAGACCTGTTAAATATTATAAAAAAGTTAGGAGCTGCTATCAGAGTACCAATTCAATCGGAAGAGGTCTACCGCATAAACATTAAGAAAGAAAATAACCAGCCCATAGTAGCAAAATTTTCAACCGTTTTCTTAAAGAATAAAATAGTTGAGTCCGTCAAGACATACAAAAAATATACGACCTGCAAGTTGAATACCTCTAACTTAAAACTTGATGACCCATCCAAACCGATTTTCGTGTCTGAGAGTTTGAAAATTAAGGCGAACAGACTTCTTCTTTTTGGCCAGGGAATTCGCTAAGATTAATGCCTTTAAATATTGCTGGACATCAAGGGCAGAATATATCTTCAGAGGGCGGATGGAGCTCCACTTGCAAAGGTTAATAGCGAGAGCGACATAGAAAACATTAATAAAATGACTATATTAACTAATTTATATTATACATTTTAGAAAGATAGCTGTTATAAAAGAAAGATTACAAATGTAAGTATTGGGTGATACTAACATGCTCTTGAAGGTCTTTATAAAACTTGTTGATATATTATCAAGGCCCACTACGCAATCGGTTTTTAAATTAGAAATGACGTGTAGTACTTCGGATTCTATAGTTGGAAGGAGTACAAGCGAAGAAGGAGTAGAGTTGGAATTATTGGTAGAGGTTAATTTAGGATCATTATTCAATATTTTTTCGGCTAATTTCTTACCGATATTAAAAAATAAATAGTTTGCAGTTTACAACATCTATTGGGTTTGCACCACTTATTAACTCAAATGGGGGTACAATTTGTTTTTGGTGTTTGTTATAGTTTCGATAATTTCCTTTATTGAGTTTTGCCTTTTGTAATTCTACTCTTATGTTTAGATTTCCTCACCTCTTCCACTGTTATGTTTAGATTTTGTTTATAATAAATGACTTCACCTTCATTTTATGAATTATCATGTAAAGAGTTACAAGAATAATAACCGTTTATGGTTGGTATATAGTGCGAATGAGAAAGCCAGCATTCCGTTAATGAGAAGAATGAGTTAGAAAATTAAAGTTGGAATTAACGCATTCCTCTCAACAATCAATCGGTTTGTCTATCTGAGAACAGTAAGATTTTCCTGAGAACTTCTGAGAATTCCTCAGAACTTCAGAACAGATCCATAGGAATGTAAGACGTTCCTACAACTTAAACAACACCTTTTATTTACGAATAAAAGGTGTTATTTAAGTTCTAAGGACGTCTATAGCCACGCTGCAGCTATATTATGTATGGCTGTCACAAAATACCAGCGTGTAATACCAGATCAATGCTACTGTATTTCGTATGGTGAGTGCAGAGAACGGAATATGTTTTTTACTGGTATCAAGGCATTTTATCTTAGTCCTCAGGGGCGAGTACGCATCTACATTTTGATTTTTAATTGAGAATAGTTGTAGGTGTCTATAGACCAGAGCATACACTTACTATCAGGTGTACTGTGCGCTAGTTTGGCGCCCGTATCTATGAGAAATGAATAAATCGGCTGCATATCGATGAGTATCAAAAAGAACGTAAGAAAAGATCCTTAAAACATTTTATCTCAAATCAACATCCAAGCTTTTGCTTTGTTGAAAACATTCAAGTTTTGTTGAGACATTATTCTTACTAATTGACGGCTGCGTCCTGCGTATGTGACTTGTGGATGAAAACATTGTTCGAGATTCTTGATACTCATGAAATATGTAAAGACGAAACAGACATTGAATACTTAACGTATGATAAAGAACAGTGATAGCGAAGAGGAGGGTATTCGCCTTATATACTTTAACTCGCAAACTGCGAGTAAATCGAATTCGATGCCCACCGGCTTTAATAAAATTGTTAGCTGCTACTTAAGCGACGGCTCTGTGATAGATGATTAGAATAAGTTGCAGCGCTGAGGATCGCGGGTTCGAATTCCGTACGGATCAAGTATTTATATGGCCTAAAAATAATTGGTCTGGGTCTGGATGTTTGTCATTGTGAAATTTATGTTTGTAAACTGTATCATGTACATAAGAGAATCCTCGTGTGAGGAGTAACGTTTATTAAGAAAAAGTGTTGATTAACCAAATCCAAAATTCCTAAAAGGAAAAAAAATCGTAAGAAAACCTGTAAGTCTGAGAAATTAAAAAAGGATTTTGACGGACTTTTCCTAGTCCACAAAAACGCATTTTGGCAGCGCACCGATCTACTCTACCCTAAAACACTGTCGGTAATAAAGAATGACCTGAGTGGGACCTATTTAGCTTTGTTTGTTTACTTTTATTTTTTATGGAAAGTAGTCTCTCTGACTTTGTCTTTCCGCATATCTTGCTAGGTTCTCACTCGATTCAGTTAGTAAATATACATATGATATATGACATATGTATATCTAGCACAGATAACATATTTAGCTTGTAACTTAAAATCTTATTTGGCTTGCCAAAAATAGAAACCACATTCAATGGATAATGATTCTGGTTGAAATTTATACAAAGGCATTGTAAAAGTAATAGGATCACTAAGATAAAGTGACAATGAGCTGACCATATAGCTCGAAGAACCGAAAATCAATGGATAAGAAAGGTTATCGAGATGCAGCAATGAACCGGTAAGCGAAGTATTGAGCGTCCCTCTCCACTGGATAGAGTGAGGACCTAGCAAGATATGCGGAAATTGGATTAATATAGGTGGATAAGGATTGTATTTTATGGCATTCCTTTAGAGAAGCTTACGTTCAGTAGTGGATTTTTAAAGGGTTGTAATGATGATTTACTTTTTTTTTTCTTTATCGGCCCCTAAGAACTCAGAACTGGGCTTGGGCCTCTCATTTAAAATTCCATATTTTTACTTATATATACTTTAATAATTGAATTTATTGTTTCTGGTCAACAACAGATCGACGATCGCAATACCAGACGTGTCGCATCTTTCTTTTTTTTTATAGGAAGGGGCAAACGAGCATGCGACTCACCTGTAATGTAACTCTTCAGAAAACTTGTAGTTGTTACCTTGAGCTTGTGATATTCCTTAGTCTACTCAAGAGGTCAATATTTAACCTTTAATATAAAAGTAAAAGTCGACATCGAAAAACTTAATATTAATTACTTTTTACTTTTTTTCTAACTTTTAATTATTCTGTACGTCTATAAATTACTTTTTTTAGTTCTTTGATATCGACTTTGAATAAAAAGTTAAATAATATTGTATTTTTTTTTAGTTATAGATCTTATACCAAAAAACAAAATTCAATAAATAAGAAATATAACTAAAATCATTTCAAATTAAATTTGGTTGCGTTCATTAACTACGACTAAATTCCTTTGTTTTCTGTCAAGCCTTGTTGTGAATAAATAAATAACTACTAAACTACTGTTTGCATTTTGTACGCTGCTACTTTATATTTATAATTTAATTATTGGCAAAGGATATTATAACAGTGATATCAGCATTAAGTGATAAACTGTAACCCTTCACCAGTTATTTATGGTGTTTAGAACTTTGTTATGGGGTAACGCGACTGACATTGAATCCATATTTATTTTGCAAAAGAGGGCCGTACGGGCAATTAATAACTTAAATCGTTGGAAGTCCCTAAGAGAAAATTTTTAGGGAATAAAAAATATATTTACTTTAGCATCGCAATATATTTCATGAAAATGTAATGTATCTACATAAAAATATGAATATCTTTGATAAGAAGAAAGATGTTCATACTTTACATACTAGGAACAAACACAAGCGTATAATGCCAGTTACTGCCAGTGGGGCAAACGTATACGCATTTACAACAGAATTCTAGAATCTCAAAAAATGTTCGAAGAGAATCAACGAGTTTAAATTTTTTTAACAAAGAAAAACTATTATAACTATAAGTCAATAATAATAATATTAAAAAATACGTAAATGAGAAAAACCCTGGGAATGAAGTGACCGCTACCATGCAGGTTCTATTATAATTCATATAAATAAATGTACAACTTAGAGTCTATATTTTTGCACGAGGATTTTCCAAAAGTATAATTTTCTAAATTTACGGAAATATTTTGCTATCCGATTGACGATCCAAGCTTTTCGGGCACGATGGCAATTGAACTTGCTCAAATAATAACCTTGAGTAAGTTTCAGTAGAGTCACAATTACTATATCCATCCATTAGAGACTAAAGTTCACTGCTAACCTAGGCTTCCCCCATAGATTGCCTCATAGGGGGATTTTCCCATAGTTTCCACCACAGAACACAATTACTTTCCATGCTTGGCAGGCGGGTTAGCAACCGCAGTTTTTTATTATTTTGAGTTGTTATCAAGAAGATGCTGCTGCCCATCTACTGATTCTGTTTCCCTCTTTCGCCTCTTACGACACCCACGGGAGGATATGGGGTAGGGAATATTCTTACACCGCCACTACATGGCAGATTTACTATAAATAGTGTTATGAATATAAATCTCTTAAAATTACATAAATTATATTAATTACTAAACTTAATTGCTTTAGTTGGTCGTTTATTGCAATAATTTATAACAAAACAGCAACAATATCGCTAGTAAAATAGACGAATTCTTATCTTTTTATTCTGATATTTCTCATTTATAATGTTTTGTTTGATAATATATCATGTACTCGTGTTTAGTAATATAATAAAGCCAACCGACGATTCATCGGTGCGTGAAGTTCACGCCAATATGCGGAATCACCATCGGGCCGCCCACCCATTTCCTGCAAACCTAGATGTCTGGAGCAATTATTAACGAACGATTTATAAAAATAATCTAAGTCTTGCTAAACCATTTAATATTGCAGTTTGTAAATTAAAAATATACTAGTTTATTTCCAAATATTTCAATATAGACGTAAACCGATTTTTTATCCCATCTAAGAAATTACCTTATTCTAATACTGGTTACATTCAAATACGATATATTGCATTCGGTAAATTTCCAAATTGTTGATTTTGTCATACTCAAGCCTGTGATATTGCTTGAAAAGTCTGTTGCTTAAATTTTCCCCACTAAGTTATTTTGATATTAGATTGTAAAAGAAGAAAAAATCTTTCATAGTACTGCAACCATGCAAAAATTTTACGCGTTATAAGGGTGATACAAAAGTAATGATAATGCATATTAAACACAGTGCTTACAGTAAAAAAATAATTTATTTTTCCACATAGTCTCCTAATAAGTCAATGCATTTAGGACATTTTTTTCCTAACCCAGATTTCCCTTAGAAAAAAATCTTTACCTTGACCATCCAAAACAGCCTCAACAGCGTCCATCACTTCGCTATCTTCTGCAAGTTTCTTGCCTCAAAGGTGTTACTTGAGCCAAAGAAATAGATAAAAGTCACTGGGAGCTATATCTAGCGAAACAGGTGGGTGTTCTATCAGCTCAAATCCCGTTTCTTGAATGGCAGCCATCGCAACTGCGACTTAATGAGCCGGAGCGTTGTCTTTGTGAAACAGCACTCCAGCTCGCAGTTTGCCGCATCTCTTTTCCTTAGTAGCCCCTCGCAATCAAAACAAATAAGAGCCCAAAATAGTGGCTTCCTTTTCCTAATATTTCACCATAATTATTCCTTCAGCGTTCCACAAACGGATGCCATAACCTTTCCCGCCGAACTTGATACTTTGAATTTCTTCGATGTCGGTGAGGAGCTTCGTTTCCAAACCATTGATTATTGTTCGGTTTCAGGATCAAAACGGTGGATCCAAGTCTCGTCCATGGTCACAAAACGTGACAAAAAAAAATCCTGATCTGCTTGGAACCTATCAAGATTCACCCTCGAAATGTCGACTCTTTTTTTTTTGCACGTCGGTTAACATTCTCGGTACCCAACGCGCAGATAACTTTTTAATAAGCATATCGTTCGCATAAATTCTTTGAAGATTACCATATGACATCCCTGTGACCTGAGCTATATGCCTGGTGGTCATTTTTCGATCTGCCAATACGACATCATCGACTTTTTTCACGTTATCTTCAGTAAGGGATGTAGATTTATTTATTTTATTTATTTATTTATTTATTTATTTGCTCTCACAAATTTACATTGTCTTGTAATAATATTGGAGGTATAACCATTTTAATTTGTGAGAGCCTGGTGTTAGTACTAGGAAAGACCTGTATGACTAATCACCAGACTCTCGTCCATAATTTAACATTTATCAACATACCTTTAACTTTAGTACACTTCGTGCGACAATATGATTTATAATTGTTGTTGTTATAATTAAAGTTACAATAAAATATAGAAAGAAAGAAAAGAAAAAACAATTTTAAAACTAAAACTAATTTTACGTTGTAATGTGCGCTGTGTGTGTGTGGTGTGGTGTGTGTGTGTCTGTGTGTGAGGGAGGAGTGTGTGTTTGTGTGTGAGAGTGAGTTGTTTATGTGTATGTTTGGATAATATTTTAAATAATGGGAGTTATCAGGATTCTGTTTCAGTATAGTTTAAGCCCAAAGCCATTCCGTTACTTTGTTTTTAAAGAATATTTATTCATAGAATGTATTGGTATAGCCTTATTTATCCTATTATAAAGAAGACTACCAAGATAACAGAAGAATCTATGAGAAAATTTGAGTTACATTTTGATTTTACAAACTATCCTACCTTCCTTTGAGATTGGAGAAGAAATGCTATTGTATGGTAGCGAAGAATGTTTCTTTAGAACAGTTTGCAAAATAAACATTTGCTAACAGTAAGTACCTGCAACGTTTGTACAGTTCACAGTTAAAACGGCAATGAAAACCCAACTTTAGAATGGATCTTTGGGTGCGTTCCAACCTATAAGACGGGTTTTGCTGCACCACCCCATGATGTTATACCGTATAGCAAAGAGATTGCACATAGGCAAAATAAACAGTTTTGATCACTTTTGTATCAGAAGCATTTCTAAGGTTTTAAAACATAAATCAACTTTCTCAATCTAGATGCCAGTGTAGCTATATTTTTTCTTTAAACGCGTTGTTATCAATTATAACACCAAGATATTTAACGTACTCAGATTTCTCGATAGTTGGGCAGGTACAATGCATAATCGAGTCTGAGACAGTCTGATAGTTGGTAAGATAAGAGAGAGTTACAGGCAAAACAGGAGTGCACCTTTAGATGGAGGTGATCCAGTGACGGCTGATCTTGCGCTCTGATGGAAAAAGTTAGATATTTTTTTTCAATAAAGGTAAGTACGTTTTTGTTTAGCCAATTCACAACAATATTTAATCCTTTTTGAGCATTACTAAATGTCTGGGGCCAGGAATCACCATCGAGAGAAGTGCCGTGTCATCAGCAAAAGTTATTATTTGTCCATTTGGAAGATTGAGATTACATAAGTCATTTATGTAGGTTAAAAAGAGTGTAGGGCCTAGTATACTGCCGTGTGGTACACCAAAATTAGCAGGCAACTCTTTACTTACGTAGTCTTGCACCTGACACACTAAGTTCTATTTTGCAAATAATCCCAGAAAAGTTTTAGCTGGAGATCACGGATGCCAAGGCTTTCTAGCTTTTTATAAGTATGGGCAATGAGATGTGTCGAACGCTTTGGCTAGATCAAGAAAGACGACCAGTACTTTTTCCTTGCATCCAATTTGGTGACAACAAAATTGGTTAAGTTATGAATAGCAGCTTCAGCGGATTTGCCCGTCCTAAACCCAAATTGGTTACAAGAGATTAGTCCGTTTGTTTCTAGGTATTTCATCAATCTGGTGTTCATAAGGCGCTCAGGATTTTGGACAAAGTTGGAAGAATGGATATTGGCCTGTAATTACAGACACAGTTTCTGTCGCCTGCTTTGAAGATGGGATGGATTAGTGATTTTTTAAACGCCGTGGGAAAGACAGCTGTTGTAAAGGAAAGATTACAGATGTAAGTAATGGGTGGGACTAGTATTCTTGAAGGTCTTTATAAAACTTATTGAAATATTATCAAGGCCTACTGCGCAATCGGATTTTAAGTTCGAAATGATATCTAGTACTTCGGATTCTGTAGTTGGTAGGAGTACAAACGAAGAAGGAGTAGAGTTATAATTGCTGGTAGAGGCTAAATTAGGATCATTTTCAATATTTTTCAGCTAATTTCTTACCGATATTAACAAAAACTGGTTTGCAGTGTTAACAGCATCAATTGGGTTTGCACCATTTATTAACTCAGAAGGGGCACTATTGTTTTTGGTGTTTGTTATATTTTGATCGTTTCCATAATTTTTACTATTCAGTTTTGCCTTTGTAATTCAGATTCGTATTCGTTTTAAGTCTCCTCAGTATCTAATTGCAGTAATTCCTATATCTCCTATATGTTATTTTTAAGACTTCATTTTCTATATTGTTTTTAAATTTTTTATGTAGTTTGTCCCTGTTCCTCATACATTTCAAAAGTCCTGGTGTTATCCATAGTTTTATGATTCGTTTACGATTAGAAATTTTAATAGTTTTGGTGTTGATTTTTATGACGTTACTTAAAATATCGATTAAGTAATTCGCTGCAAAATTTACATGTGTTGCATTATAAATAGGACTTAAATCAATATATTTAATCATTTTTGCTAAAGATGGGCGTCCATCGCGATGTTCATCTTCCGTGGATATTCTTCCCAGCTTAAACTCCTTGGCTCAGCTTGCAACTGTGGAATATGGAGAAGCAGTCCTCAAATGTTTCCACCAAGTCGCTGTGTATGTCTTTGGTAGACATTTATTTCAAACAGCTCTAATTTTGAACGGCGACTTAAGAGCTTTAATTTTGTTATTTTCCATTTTGATGTTATCTCTTCGATGATTCGTATCGAAGAGCTGTTAAGTCGCCCCCGGCTGTGAATAGCGTGGTTGCCACATAGTACATGTCATCTCCCCAAAAATACATAGCCCCGACCTAAGAGCGATTATAAGTTCACAACAAGCTTGCTTTTCATCAATCATTGTGTTACATTCAATGAGTGGCTTCTTCAGCAACATTTTGCTAAACTCCTTAACCCGCAACCTTGGCGGATCCACAAGCTAAGCTCAACGCTACCACTAAACATGACTTGTCAACGCAATTCGGTCATTTCAATATGACTAATATCCTTTCTTTATCGCTTAGGATGCCTGTTTAAATAACAGATAATACTTAACTACACTTTCTGAATGTCTCATTCGTAAACGTTTTGCGGCCTCAAAGCACTTACATTACAATCAAGAATGATAAATTATCTAAACCAGAAATCTGGTTATACTATAAGAAATCCCTGTACTAAGTACCAATCGATGCTTCCTCGTCAATCAATATGGAAGCGTTCGTCTGCAGTATAAAAGTAATCGGTGTCGCCGCTGGTAATAGTATCACATAATATACCATGTACGTTACACCTAAGATGCTGCTGCTGATAATATAAAAAACGCTGTGTGGCGTTGCTATGTGAACTGACTCGATGAACAATGAAATAAGTGTATGAGGCCAAAATGCTGATCGGGCGATATGTGCGGTTGCACCGTACATACCAACACACAAGTCTATACAAAAAACCGTCATTCATATAGTACTGAATCTTGGCCAAAAAGTTATCCTTGTATCAATAAAATTTAAATCAGAATAAACACACAGAAATATTTTTAAACCTCAGTTACTTACGTAATAAAATAATGAACTCTAATATTAAAATTTTGCAACGTTTTCAATAACATAAAAGTAAATTAAAATTACCAATAAAAAATCTGAATGGATAGAATTAAAACAAACAGACTTGATTGAATAACCTTCCATCGCCTTTAAAGCAATTTTATTTTCAGTAAAGAAGTGGAAGTAAAAACCGCTTCAAGTCAAGACGATTCAGGAAAGTATTTATTACGTAAATAAATAAATAATTCGTATCAGAGTGGTGTAATAATATTTTATTAAAACTTTACCAAAATATTACACAACAGTGAAGATTTATACAAAATATAACTTTCCACTTTAAAGTAAATTTCAACTATGTGAATAAAATTGATCTATTTGCTCGACTGCGACGGACCTCAAAAGGAGGGAAGTATTTTATATATTATATTGATTTATTTTATAATAATAAACCAACGTATCGTATAAATTATCACATAAATTGTATGAAATATACACATAAAATATGTATTCTCTTAGGTTAGCGACGCAACAATATAATTATTGCAAACCAGTACTATTTACAATTTCAATTAAAAATTTCGGTGGTTCCGGTGGGGACTGAACTCTGGACGTCGGCGACCGCTTGATTCCCGAGCTACAATGTTTAAGAAATGTAATATTTTGAAGGTGTGTGAAGTCTGCCAACACGCACTTGAGCAGAGCGGTGGACTAATTGCTCCATAACCCTCATTAAGTATAAGGATAAGTAAGTAAGATTAAACAAATCAAAATAATGTAATTTAATTAAAAAAGTACCGTTCTCATAATTTTTAAGACTCTTAAACTACTGTTTGGAATAAAATGTAGCTATAGTCTTCACTACCCCATGTAGTGGCGGGTAAGAATACCCACTACTCATATCTTCCCGTGGGTGTCGTGAGAGACGACAGGGAGAAACTGAGGCAGAAGATGGGCAGCAGCATCTTTCTGATAACAGCAAAATAACAATAAAAAACTGCGGTTTCCAACCCGCTCGCCAATCTTGGCAACTATGGCAATATGGGGTATATGAGTGAATAAAGTTACGAAGGGACGGCCTGCAGTCCCCGGCGGCCCCGCTATTCCTGACTACGGTGGCAACCATGGTAACGGCGGGGCAGGGGGTGCTAAGAATCTCCGGTGGAGATTTGGTTGCCACCTTAGACGACTCGACCTAGCAACATATAACGCACGCACCCTGTGGTCTGACGAGAAGATCCTGGAGCTGGATGAAGAGATAGATAAGTTGCAGCGGAATATTATAGGATTATTCGAGGTACGAAGAGAGGGGGAGGACACGGTAATCCTCGAATCCGGCAACTTGTTCAATTACCAGGAAGGCGACCATCTGTTCCAAGGAGGTGTCAGATTTATCATCCACAAGTCTCTCGTAAACAACTTTGTAAAGATTGGGAGTGTGGCGACGCGGGTTGCGTACATTATACTCAGAATCACCAATCGGTATTCGTTGAAAGTCATACAGGTTTACGCACCAAACTCCGCACATCCCGATGAGCAGGTGGAGGAAATGTATGCGGATAACTCTAAAGCCATGCAATCCTCCAAAACCCACTATACAGTGTTAATGGGTAGACTTCAACGCAAAACTAGGCACAAGAGAGAACGGTGAGCTAAAGATAGGGAAATTTGGAATAGAGCAACGGAACCCAAGGGGCCAGCTGCTGGCCGACTTTATGGAGAAATAGGGACTCTTTATGATGAACTTTTTTATCCAGAAGCGGCCCCACAGGAAGTGAACCTGGTCGAGCCCCGACGGTTCGACAAATAATGAGATTGACTTCAATATGACGCAATATGACGACTAGACGGCGACTGTTCAGTGATGTCTCAGTGAACGCGAGGATGAAAACTAGAGAAAAAGAAAGGAAAAACAAGAAAAAAGTACTGCAATGAAGTGAACGATATGAATGACAAGCTCGTGGAAACCGTCCATGCGGTCGGAGCTAAGTTTTGCGAGACCCGCCGCAGAAGAACAGAAAAACTCTCCGATCACATTCTTAATCTCATGGCTGTTAGACGGAAAATGAAACTCTAGTCTTCAGCAGATTTGACAGCATACATGCAACTGAACAGACCGATCTCCAAATGCATGCGGCGGGACTTACGCAATTTTAATACTGCTCGTATTAAAGAAGCAATCAAGCGGAACCAGGGCTCCAGAACCTTTGCCAGAGATCTGTCTGCCAGGAAGAGCCAACTGTTGAAGCTGAAGACCGAGTGTGGCAGCATATTTTCTGGGACAGCTGAGATTTTGAGTGAGATTGAGAGGTTCTATGGGCAGCTGTACACATCATCGTTGAAGCCATGCGCAATTGTGAGTAACTATTAAAGAACAAGTCTTATCCGACACTATTCCGATGATATTCCGGACGTCAGTCTAAGAGAGATTAGAATGGCTCTCCAGCACCTTAAAAACGGCACGGCCCCAAGCGAGGATGGAATTCCAGCGGAACTTCTGAAAGCGGGTGGAAAACCGATATTTGAAGTCCTTCAGAAGCTTTTTAATTCCGTCCTCCATGGTGGCACTACACCGGAGGCGTGGAGCAGAAGTGCGGTGGTATTGTTATTTAAGAAAGGTGACAACGCTCTCTTGAAGAACTACAGACCGAATTCCCTTCTGAGCCGCGTCTACGTGCTGTTTTAGAGAGTCATTATGGATCGTCTCGCATGCAGACTCGACGACTAACAGCCTCCCATAAAATCCGATTTCCGAAAAGGCTTTAGCACCATCGACGAATTCGACAAATTGTACAGAAGACCGAGGAGTACAATTTTCCACTATGTCTTACGTATGTGGACTATGCGAAAGCCTTTGATTCCGTCGAAATTTGGGCAGTGCTGCAGTCCCTTCAGCGGTGCCAAGTTGACTGTCAGTATATCAAAGTGCTGAAGTGTTTGTACAGTAGGGCTACGATGGCAATCCGAGTATAACCAAAACCAGAGTACGAAACCTATCCAATTGCAGGGAAGTGTAAGACAGGGTGACGTTATATCCCAAAACTTGCAAAGCCAAAGCATTTGAAGACGTTTTCAAGCTACTGGACTGGAAAGGATACGGAATTAACATCAATGGCGAGTACATCACACACCTTCGATTTGCCGAAGATATAGTCCTTATGGCAGAATCGCTGGAAGACCTAAGCACTATGCTCAATGACCTCAATAGTGCCTCCCAACAGTAGGTCTTAAGATGAACTTGGACAAAACAAAGATTATGCATAACGTCCATGTCACACCTATGCGGGTAGTTGTTGGGAGCACTAAACTCGAAGTTGTAGACGAGTATGTTTACCTGGGACAAATAGTCCGACTAGGTAAGTCCAACTTAGACCGAGAGGTCAATCGACGGATTCAACTCAGCTGGGCAGCGTTCGGGAAATTACGGCATATCTTCTCGTCAGGTATACCTCAAAACCTAAAAACTAGACTGTACAACCAGTGCGTGTTGTACCTATGGAACTGAGATGTGTTCCTTCACTGCTGGCCGTATGTGGAAGCTCAAGTTTTCTCAGTGAGCTATGGAGAGGGCTATGCTCGGAGTTTCTCTACGTGATAAACTTAGAAGAACCGACAACCGATGGGGAAAAAAGGTTCTCGAGTGGCAGCCTCATTCCGGTAGGCGAAGTATAGAGCGACCATCCACTAGATGAAGTGACGACCTGGTAAGACATGCAAGAAGTCAATTGATGCAGGTGGCTTAGGTCCGTGCTTTGTGGCATTCCTTGGGGGAGGCCTATGGTCAGCAGTGGACTTATGAAGGGCTGTAATGATGATTATGATGATGAAGTAAAATTAAGTCAGCTTGAGCACATCAGTGGAACATATAAAGCCTGTTACTTTACTATATACTTCAATTTAGTTTGACATTTAATATAGACATCGCTTAATTTTTTTAAAGGTGCATTTGTGCAGGCTAAATTTGCTCGTTAAAACGCAAACAGTATTCAAAGTTGTCTTATTTGTTTTCTTTTTTGTTGTTAACTTCGTTTGACTGTTGTGTGGCGCAGTGGCTTAGCATTGAGTTGCAGTGCTGCAGGCCACCGAATTTCGCACGGATCATGTATTTGTATGATCTACAAAAAAATGTTCCGGGTCTGGATGCTTGTCCTTGTGTAATTTGTATATGTAAACTGCCTCCACGACACAGGAGAAAATCCTAGTGTGGTGGTAACATTTTACTCAAAAAAGTGCAAGAAGTAGTAGAATGACTTTATGACAACGAGGGTGGATGAAACTATTGAAAAATGGTGCATTTTTCTTCTTATGTACGCGCGTTAGTTCCATGATAAAAAGCTGTGTAGTCCGTCACCATAAAAAACCGATCACGATCTCATAAAATAAATTCGAAATGATATACTATTTTGAAAACATACTTTTCAATGCAAAATATATGCGTTTTAAATAATTTATTGCAAATAATAGCGGGTGAGAATATCCACTAACCCATATCGTCCTGTGGGTGTCGTAAGAGGCGACAGAGGGAAACTGAAACAGGAGATGGGCAGCAGCATCTTCCTAATAACAACTCAAAATTATAAAAACTGCAGTTGCCAACCCATCTGCCAAACAACTATGGCTATATTTTCATCAACAGTATAATAAACAACAACAAATTGATACACGTGTGTCAGTTCAACACTTTAGGTACCAACCAGTTTTGCTCGAAATATTTGCCGACTCGAGCGGCAGCTGTCGCGTGACCGACATTCTTGCTCGCTTCGAATGTTGGAATGAACAAAAATAAAATGAATGAAAGGAATCTGTAGGATTGACCGGATTTATGTTTGTCTTAAGAAACGTGATGAATTAGTCTCGAAAGAATAAAAAAGAACACTTTAAAGTGTGTTGACCAAAAACTTTATAGCGCAAACTAATAATACCAGTTACACAGAAATTGCTGTTTTTTATAAAGGAATTACTTCACACTAAATTAATTTCTAATAGAAAATTCAGACGACATGTTTCTGCTGAGATGCTAGACACCAAAGCGTAACCAATGACATTACTTATTTTTTTAAATTAGTTAAAGGAAACATTTAACAGATGCATTCACCAGACATTTAATGAAAAGAAAAGGAACTTGAAAAGTTAATTGTAATTTTTTTATATATTAAAATAACATGTTACAGTCTAGGTAGACTGTGACTAGAGCAAATTTGGAACCCCGCGAATAAAACCCCGATTGTATGTAATGTTGCGCCACTATTAACAATGTCTTGCACATGGCAACACTAGTTACTAGCGCCCCCTAGTATCGAGTAGCAGAACTAGGAGAGTCAAGATCCTTCTAGAAATTTCTCGACCGATATGTACTGAACATTCTATATGTTTCTATAGTAGAAGGTTCTGAAAGTATCTGAAGCGCTATATAAGGCCGGTATAGACCACGACCGAGGCAGTATTGGAATTGGCGATACAAGTGAATACTTCGAAGCGATACAACTACGAACCAAAAGTGATCTGTAGTACAATTGTGTTTTGTTATTAGTGTGGTTTTAAGTTGTAATTAATGTTGTGTAATTAAAGTGTCAATTTGCAATTTACTCGGCAGTTTTTAATTGTCTCGAACCCCAAGCTCGTAACAGTAACAAATTGCTTACTTACATAAGTGATCGAATATCTCATTCGAGTAGCTCAATAAACTGACCGCTTGTCAGCTCCACGGTACAGCAGCTGTAGAGTGGCGTGGTTATTCTGGTTTTTGCTAATTAAAATACTTTCCCGCTGTGAATGAACGAGGGATAAGTAGAGGAAGTAAATCAGTGTTGTAGCGAGCAATCAAAATTAGTTGATATCTCGCTACAACGCTTACTTTTTAGGGTTCCGTACCCGAAGGATAACCAACAGGACCCTATTACTAAGCCTCCGCTGTCCGTCCGTCCGTCTGTCCGTCCGTCTGTCTGTCAGAGGCGGTATCTCATGATCCGTAATAGGTAGAAAGTTGAAATTTTTACAGAATTTCTGTTGCCGCTATAACAACAAATAATAAAAATAAAAATAAATAAAAAACATAAAGGGCGCCCCCCTACAAGAAACGTGTTTTTTTGCATACATAGTATTAAATCTTGTACGATGGTACCCTTCATTATAAAAAAAGCCGGCCAAGAGCGAGTCCAACTCGCACTTGGCCGGCTTTTTTATATCTGGAACGTGTTGAGAGTGTGAATTAAATGAATATTCGCTTTCCAAGCTTTTATTTTTTCAAGGGACGTTGACGAATTAAAATGTTTGGTCAAATTAAGAAGCGGTCATATAGTGTTGACAGGCAAATCTTTATACGTAAGACAAGCATAATATGCAAGAAACAATTATGGTGTTACTTTTTATTAATAACAAGTAATATATTTTTATTTTGAAGGCTATTCGAAATTAGTACATTTAAAAAAATTATTCCTTATATTTACGCAAATAAAACGCTAAATAATACTTATTTAATAGCTTTTATCGCATTTAATTTTTACTTAACTTATCAGATTAAAACGTACATACAAATACTTCTACTGAGAATCATTAATCTTGCAATAATACTCGTATGCTTGGGTTTGCATTTTGCACATTGCACTTAATAATATTAAATGCAATGTGCAAAATGCAAACCCAAGCATACCATTGAAAGATTTTATGTTGGCTGCAAAAACGATCGACAGCAAATGCCATTTGTAATCGGTTATCTACATAATCTAACATAGGATTTTCCTGAACAAGGCAAAACTATGATCAATAAAATACGTTAGCCACTCCAATATCTTAGGATTTAATTGTTATCACTTATCATACATTTGTAGTAGTGTGCATGATTTTTCAATAATTCATCATTATTTATTCCATCGAAAGTCCACTGCTGAACAGTTACATCAAAAAACATCCCCCTATTTGAGACCCTCAGGGTTGGATGGTTTTATTCAAATCTATTGGGAACATTTTTTATAGGAGAGGGGCAACGAGCATGCGGCTCACCTGATGGTAGGTGACTACCGCCGCCCATGAACAACTGCAACACCAGGGAACCAGAGGAATTGCAGATGCGTTGCCGGCTTAAAAAGGAGTAGGCTCTTTTCTTGAAGGTCCCTAAGTCATACGGTCCGGAAAAATCGCTGGTGGTAACGATTCCATAAGGAAGTTGTGCGAGGAAGAAAACTTCTAAATCGCACAGTGGTGGACTGCCAATCATCTAGATGGTGGATGATGGTATCGCGAGTTTTGTCGCGATGTGCGATGGTGAAATTGAGCGGCTGGAATTAGTCCGAACAATTCCTCAGAGCACTCCCCGTGATAGATGCGATAAAATAAGCAAAGAGATGCAACATCTCTTCGCAGTGCCAGTGAGTCTAGCCGATCGGAAAGAACTCGGTCGTCGACGATTCGAGCCGCTCTGCGCTGGATGCGTTCAAGTGGAAGGAGCCTCCACTGGGAAGACCCTGCCCAGAGATGGGAACAGTATTCCATGTGGGGCCGAACCTGTGCCTTGTAAAGTTGCAAGCGGTGTGCCGGCATGAAATACTGTCCCGCTCTGCTGAGCACACCAAGCTTTTTGAGACCAATTTGGCTTTCTCTTCCAAGTGACCACGAACCGACACCGAGGATTCCGATACTGGTTGAGGCAACAAGGGGTGCCTTGAAACTGAGGAGATACGACAAAGGGGTTCTTTAGCGGTAAACGCGCAAACTTGTGTCTTCTGGGATTGAACTGGACTAGATTTAGTCGCCCCAGTCTGAAACTTAGTTCAACAAAGTCCCGACTTCAGACACACAGTGGTCAGGAACGTCACTGAGCACAAGGTACCAGCAGCGACGTTTCCCCGAGAGATATTGGCACGGCCGGTGTATAAAGCATCACCAGTGTTGTCGTCTGCATAGCAATGAATGTTACCGGTTTGCAACATATCATTGATATGCAGAAGAAACAGCGTTGGTGATAGCACGCAGCCTTGTGTACACATCAGCGTTAATGGATTGTAATCGGAGCATGCACCGTCTATTACGACCTTGATGCTCCGATCTGCAAGAAAACTGGTGATCCAATTGCACATTTTCTCAGAAAGCCCATAGGAAGGGAGCTTCGAAAGAAGCGCTTTGTGCCAAACCCGATCGAAGGCCTTCGCTATGTTCAAACTAATGGCCAACGCTTCCCCCTTGGACTCCACTGCCTCCACCTATCTATGAGTTAGGTAACCTAGAAGATCACCAGCTGACCGACCTCGACGGAAACCGTACTGGCGGTCACTAATCAGTTGGTGATCCTCAAGGTACCGCATGAGCTGTCAGTTAAATATAGTTTCCATTACTTTGGAGAACAAGGAGTATAGCGATATAGGCCTGTAGTTGGACGGATCAGAGCGGTGCCTTTTCGGGGGTGGGCACCAAAGCTGTCTTCCATGAGTTCGGGACTACGCCTAGAGAGTAGGAATACCCAAAAAGATGCGTTAAAACTGGTGCCAACTCCACCCACTCTGACTTGTTGACGTCCAGGGAGGGGGAGTTACGCACCGAGCGCTGTGTAAAGATCACTTCCTGCATGGAGCACTCACACTGCGGGATGGTAGACGTGTTCCCCGTCATCGAGAGTTGAGTCTGAAGCAAAGAGAGCTTAGCAGATCGGCTTTTCCTTTGCGTCATGGGCCAGTGAGTCGTCCACCCTGTGCAGAGATGGCAGAGATGGCTGACAGAAGTTCCCACGACAGCCTTGGCGAGACCAGAATGCACGTGTTCCCGAAGGGAGGCGAACTAGTTTCTCGCCAATTCTGCCGATGTGCTCTGACTTTGCCTTGACAATAACACTTTTGAAGGACCTGGAGGTGGAATTATACTTTTTTAAGAGCGCTGGTGTTTACATCCCGGGACGTTGATGCGTCAGCCCAGGCCCGGTAGCGCACCTGCTTATAGCGTGATGCATTTTACAAGAGTGACCAAACCATGGCTGAGTTCTGCCTCCGATAGGCACCACAGATGATGGAATAAATAATTCCATTCCCTGAAGTACCACATCAGCGACAGAATCAGCTACAACGTTGGGATCATCCGGCGAGAAGCAAACCCGCCCGCAATCATTATTGAAGTATAACCTATTTGATAAAAAAGAAACATTAAAATCGGTTCACAATTGGCGAAGAAAAGCACATATAAAAACATATATGTAGATTAAGAGTGAATGAACTCTTTCCTCTCCTTTTTGAATTTGGCTTAAAATGGACGGTTCCGGACATTTCCTGAGTGTTTAAGTTCTATCAAAATTCCATTACAAAGAATTTGTTGTTGTGAGTGATGATGTCTTGCCTTAAATATACAACACGACAAACTATTTGCACCGTCACACGGCCTCTGTGTGACATCAAGTCGCGTCATCATTCCATGTGACATAAACGTCCACACTTTTGTCTTTGTTGTGCGTATCCAGGGTTACGATAATATATTATAAATTTAGACAAAGTCTAAGAATACTAGCGCGATGTTTTTGCAGAATTCCTTTATTAACGTTCATTTCCTTCTGTATCTTTTCATTAGTATGTAACAAGTAGCCTCAAACGTTTTAAATCCCATTAAGAGCAGAAGCCTGACGAACACATAGGGTTATCAAAACATATTTCGTAATTTATTAAAAAAAATCCTTGGTTTTGAGTGTAGGAATTAACTGCTATAATATAGAAATATTTATTAAACACCATTTTGTTTTATTTCCAAAAGTAGTTTATTCATGTCATTGTGTTGTTGCAGCGAAAGAATATATCCACTATCTGATACAATCCAGCAAGTATCGTATAAGGCGATAAAGGAAAATTAAACAGGAAATGGGCAACAGCATCTTCTTGATTACAACTAAAATAAAAAAATGAGGTTGCAAGCTCGCCTTTCAAGCATAACAAATATGGCGAATAATAAAAAAAAAAACAGTTTTGTATTTTCTAGTTGATATTAGGAAGACGCTGCCGCCCATATCCTGGTTTTGTTTTTTATAATCGTCGTCGTGCCAGTCGGGTATGAGTTTTGTTGATCAGCAAAATTAAAGTTTAATATTTCAATACGCTGCTTACTTAGTAACACTTAGTAGTAAATATTTTAGAATATTATATCGCTAAATTATCAGTGTGGTGGAAGTAATAAAGAATCTGTCATTTCTTATATGGCATGAATAAAAATAATAGGGTATTTTTCTGGCGATGGGTGCAGCGTCAAAGACACAAAACGTCTGACACTGCGATCGCTAATCGGCTTGCCAATCGTGTCCAGTATGAGACGTTTTGGGACTAATGAAAAATATTTTAAATATTTATGCCAACCCTACAAATAAGTGTTGGGAGCGTAATGGTGATTTCAATATCGTTGAATGTGCACTTTATTGATTCAAATTACACGGCACTAAAGCCGCACCAATGAATAAGCTCTCGTAATAAACCGTTGGCAGAAGTACAACGGCAAGAGTTATGGCAATTAAGTTCCTTTAGCGTGCTCGTTAGAAAATTTTAAATAACACGGTGCTTCCAAAGCGAAAAGACAAGTTATTGCTTACCATCGTGTCAAGATTCTGCCATCTTTATATATAATTCTGTACGTGTGTTTGTCACTGAACTCCTCCTAAACGCTTAGACCAATTTTGATAATATTTTTGGGTGTGCTTAGTGTGTGTGAGAGGGTCCCTGGATTGTTTATTGTAGGTGTACAGTTGGCTTTCGATAAATTTTGAAAACATGTAACGACTCTTTTCTTGTCATTGTTAAGTCGAGAAAATTAAGGGAACACTCTTGTTCCAATTGACGCTTAAATTTAATTTTGTCATGGACTCTATTTATTTTATTAGGGAAAATATTACGAATATCTTTAATTTTGGAAACGAGATCTAAACTATTTTACTGCTGTAAGTTGGGTTGAAACCAGATTTCTCCCGAAAGAAGAAGTTTAATTTTTTTGCTAGGAAATAAGCTGGTGCACTTATATATAAGACAACTGCACGAATAGGAACACGCTCTTTATGTATTTTAGGTAACCATATAATATGGTTGCTTGAGGATTCATTGGAACAAGACTACTCCGAAACAAGTTGTGATCGGGAAAACACATGATGACTGTTATCATACATAGTTTAATATCCGAAGTAAACTTTTTGGTTGGGTAAGACACCACAATAGCTCAAAGTCATCACCTTGGATAACATTGTTAACCTTCTGGATGTACCCGCTACTCTCCATAATGACAACAGTATTGCCCTTATCGGTTTTAGTAATAATTAGGTTATTTTCCTTTATTCACTGCTTCAGTGACTTAAAAACTGGGAACTCAGGATTGAAATGGGAACTGTTTACAATATTACAAAGTAATAATGCAGCTAGTTATAGGTAATTTTCTGTGGAGTTGTAACGAAATTTTTATTAATCCAAGGTCATTTGATAACTTGGTCGACTATTACGAGGGGAGGGGGACACATGACTCTAATAAAAAATACCACTTTAAAGCTAAATATTTCGCAAACGGACCCCGGAATCGAATCGATGTTGTTCCACAACCCCAGTGTTTTTAAAAGACCTATCCAACGATACCCCACATGATGTAATAGACGAGTAAAAATCCTCCATTTACTTGTATGACGTACCCAAAATAAAAATGTTTTTTAAGATTTTATTTCACAGTTTTCTAGGCGTGATTAATATCTATGACTATGCCAAATTACAGGGTCTCAGAGCAAAACCGTGGATGGACGGACGGACGAACTTACGGACGAACATGGCGAAACTATAAGGGTTCCTTGTTGTGTAACTACAGAACCCTAAAAATGATGTGTCTTATACCTAGTTTGAAGAACACCTCCTGCCCTCCCTCAATTGCGTGCACTATCCTCGTCACCACTAATCCCAGCACCACTACTCCCAACACCACTACACTAGGAAAGCCACACCACCGACGACAATACGACATGTGTTTCGCCTCTACATGAGGCATCCTCAGGTGAAGTAGACTATGCGGTGGTTGACCGCTAAGTGAGTGGCGAGCCAAAAACAGCTGCTACTTGTACAACTCGCTGACTAACCAAACCAGACGCAACCACTCCCGTCTTAACTAGCGAGCGACTGCGTCATGCGATAAAACATGCGACCAATAACCACCTAACGTACGCAGCCGCTTGTAAAATTAATAACAAACCGTTGCGAAACGCTCGCCTACCCTCCAACCACGCAACCAATCGCTGATCACCTTGAGTGTGACGAACGAACATATTACGAGGCTGTCTATTATTAGAAAGCAGGCTTAAAGATGTTTAAGAGAGGTGAGTTAGAAACATTTGTTTGTTCATTCAGCAGTGCAACGCCACCATTATTTTTTTTTATATCTCTAGCTGTCACAGCATACACAGTCGCATTCCTTTATTACACATATGTAAGACTTTAAGGAAGTGGTCGGTGGCTAGACAGACATGCTTTTGTTTCTTTTTAATTAAATTGTTAATCAATTTTTTTGAAAAACCGTTAGAGGCCGCTATTTGATAAATTATATTAAGCTCTTTTACTTAATGGGGCAGTGAACAAAAAATTAATATAACAATAAAAAGTGGCTAATTTATGTTGCCACGGATGACACGATGACGCGGGGTAACCTTGTCGATATGAGTTGGCCTTCGATAAATTTGGAAAACACGTTACGACTCTTTTCTTATTATTGTTGAGTCGAGGAAATAACGGGAAAAATCTTGTTCCAATTCAAGCTTAAATTAAATTTTGTCATGGACTCTATATATTTTATTAAGAAAAACATCCAGTTCTCTCTTCTTGCCAGTCCAGCAAATAATTATGTTGTCTACATATCGATAGTACTATAAGATTTTTTGATTGGCAACTATATACTGTTTTTCGAAATTATCCATGAAAATGTCCTCCACAAGATGACTTAGAGGGGACCCCATAGCTAACCCTTCTTTTTGTAGATAGAAACGGTTATTAAACCAGAAATAGGTTGGTTTCATAGAGAGAGAGGTGCTCTGTACGCGGTTCAACCTCAAAGTGTTCGTCGATATGTGAGCAGTTTGACCTACTTAGGCTCTATATCTGAAAAAGTAGCTAATACTCTTCGACAGAGCAGCGTTCACGTGACGTTCAAAACAAACAATTCTCTTAGGAATATCTGTAATAATAAATAAAAGTTGGATATTCGTCAAGAGTCGAGTGTTTACAAACTTGTTTGTGAGGAATGCCACGCCGTTTACCTGGACACTTGACACAACCTAGCCGACGACCACTCCTTTAAAGTCTTACATACGTGTAATTAAAAGGACTGCAACTGTGTGTGCTGGAACTGTACTGGCTTGCCTTCCTTACTTTTCTATCGCATCCTTCCTTCCAATTATATGCAAAACAAAACTTATGACGCCATCTGTTGGCCTACGACAAAAGCGTCTGCAAAAAGAAGTCAACGCGATCGATACCCACATGTAATCAAGACTCAAGACGAACTGCATCGTTAATGGCTGTTCTTGTCTAAACCTTCCAAAATAAAATTAATGTAATTAAGCGTTAGTGTGTGTGCCGGGTCGACCCAGCTGTGTGTATAGACAATATATTCACGTAGGAGTGTGGTCAAGGAAGACCGAAGCCTTCCACATCCGAAGATCTTGTTAAGCCAACTTGAAGCCAATCGCCGCTGCCGCTAACCGTGAGTTTACCTACTTAATTTACCCTTCCTCGTGGGCCAGACTAATTTTCTCTCACTGTAGGTAATTTTTTTTTATAGGGGAGGGGGCAAACGAGCATGCGGCTCACCTGATGGTAAGTGACTACCGCCGCCCATGAACAACTGCAACACCAGGGGAACCAGGGAAATTGCAGATGCGTTGCCGGGCTTTTAAAAGGAGTAGGCTCTTTTCTTGAAGGTCCTTAAGTCGTATCGGTCCGTAAAAATCGCTGGTGGTAATCGATTCCACAAGGAAGTTGTGCGAGGAAGAAAACATCTTCTAAATCGCACAGTAGTGGACCGCCAATCATCCAAATGGTGTGGATGGTATCGGGAGTTCTGCTGCGATGTGCGTTCGTGAAATTTGGCGGCTGGGATTAATCCGAACAATTCCTCAGAGCACTCCCTGTGGTAAATGCGAAAGAAAATGCAAATGGGTGCAACATCTCTTCGCAGCGCCAATGAATCGAGCCGATCGGAAAGGACTCGGTCGTCGACGATTCGAGCCGCTCTGCGCTGGATGCGGTCAAGTGGAAGGAGCTGGCACTGGGGAGCCCCAGCCCAGAGATGGGAACAGTATTCCATGTCAGGCCGAACCTGCGCCTTGTAAAGTTGCAGGCGTTGTGCAAATTAAGTAGCAATTCCAAATAAAATTCTATTTATTCTTATTTCAAGTTGAAGTGTCGCGATTACTATAAAAACGGAGTTCAATCCGCGCAATTTTCTATTCTAACTGTTTTCAGGAACAGTTAGGGATATTAAAAAGACAAAAAAAGTGGCGAATGCACTGGCACTGCTGAATGAACAAACAATTGTTTCTAACTCACCTCTCTTAAACATATTTTAGAGTTCTATAATAACAAACAGCCTCGCGTTATTGTCGTTCGTCACCCTTAAAGTTATCGGCGACTGGTTGCGTGGTTGAAAGGTAGGCGGGCGTTTAGCAGCGGTTTGTTATTAATTTTACAAGCGGCTGCGTACATTAGGTGATGATTGGTCGCATGTTTTATCGCATGACGCAGTCGTTTGCTACTTAAGTAGGGAGCGATTGCGTCAGCGAGTTGTATAAATAGCAGCTGTTTTTGGCTCGCCGCTCACTTAGCGGTCAGCCACCGCTCTATTATAATATAATAGTCTATTTCACCTGAGGATGCTTCAGGAAACACGTGTCGTATTGTCGTCGGTGGTGTGTCTTTTCTAGTGTAGCGGTGCTGGGATTAGTGGTGACAGAGATAGTGCACGCAATTGAGGAAGGGCGGGAGGTACTCTTCAAACTAGATAAGACACGTCATTTTATATCATTGAGCGGATGGAGGCAAAGTAATTTTTACCAACTTTAATATAATGGATTTCTGCAAAGTAACGCCTGATTCTATTAATTAATTGTATAAGTGTTCCCTTAATAACGTCCAATGCGCTGGACAGCCGTCTTGCTGGAAGATCACTACTCGTTTTTAAGAAATATCGGAGCACCGTATCCCTCCACAAGCACTGGAGGATCATTTTGTAAAGACTCCAAAAAATTGTTTCCATTTAAAGTATCTGGTAAGAAGTGGGGTTCAATCAATGTTCTGCTAATTATTCCAGCCCACACATTGACAGAGAATTTCTTCCGACACTTGCTCCTTTATGTGGATTGCTGCCCGTCGGTGGAGGTTGTGAATTTTTTTTATCCCTCCTCTTGAAAATTTGCTTTCGTCTGTCCACAAAACTGATTTCAAAAACAATCCATCTTCATTATCTCGGTTGAAATGAAAACGGCAGAATTGAATTTTCCTGTGGGGATCTTGCTTTTCCAGATCTTGCACACCCATGTCATGGAACGGATATTTATCATTATGGTGCATTGTACTCCACACCTTGCATTGAGAAATGTCAAGATTTCGAGTTACTACTCTTGTGCTTTTATGAGCATCCGCTTGGAAAGCTACCAAAATGTCTTCCTCGACTCTATAATTGTATCAACTTGGGTTGACTCCAGGTTCCTTGCAGTGTTTTTTATAGGAGAAGCGTGACAAGCGGGCACACAGTCCACCAGATGGTAAGTGGTTGCTGTGGCCCATAGACATCTACATCTATCCTCGTTTGCGAATCAAAATGCAGATGCGTTGTCAGCCTTTAGGACTTAGATGGAATGCCTCTTTTCCAGTAAAAAGGGTCTCCGGTTCTCTACACTCACCATACGAAACACAGCAGCATTAAGCTGCTGTTTCACGTTGGTATTCTGTGAGAGCGTTGTCCTTCCCCGGTCGAGCCGACCCATTCGTGCTACAACTTAACAATTAATAAAGCTGCAGCATGGCTCTACCACGTTTAAATTCCCAGTGTGTAGCCCAACTTCAGCAAGCCGACGAAATGAGTTCCAAGTGTAGCCCAACTTCAGCAAGCCGACGAAATGAGTTGTAAAGACTCTGACATTCGGTACCCCGCGATTCGGATAGCGCTCTTGTTACATCAGTCGCGCCAAAGAACCATTGCCATCTGCTCTGCCATAGATAAAGATGATATCCGCATATTCCTCATTGAAAAAAGTAGCATTAGTCACTTCACAATTCAAAAACTGTGTAGGAGCGCACTAAATGTTAACTCAACACAATCACAATAATCTGGAATCAACACATGAAGGAGCGCAAAGCTAGGGCAATGGCTATGACTGGATACGGTGAAACAAAATTGTCCAATACAAAAGATATCAACACATGCAGCAGCGCTAGGGGCTACAACTGGACACGATTAATTGCGAATCAGCGCGAATACGAAATCAACGTCAAGTCACAAGGGCACTTGTAACTTGACTAAATCAAAAAAAGATGTGACAATGGCGAGTCCCTTCATAGATATAGACCCTGACTAAAGAAACACGACCTTGATGGTTTAGTAACTATGTCGACTTTGCTCTAAAATAAACCATTATATCCCTATTCTCTATTATTGGACATGCTGCCTGGAAAGATACTTTATGGTCGTCGTACCGCGCACGGCAGCCTTTGATTGGAGAATACTGTCAATTACACTAGCACTCCAGCACATGCACTAATTCTTAGAATTGAGCACCTCGGATGTCATTTCGAACACAAAAGTATGTTTTTTGTTGTTTTATTAGTCTGTAAAAATTTAAATTTTCTCCCTCAATCTGGTTTTTAGGTCTCAATTTTAATAATTTGTAAAATATCCGCGTAAGTAATACCTCAAATGAAGGAGTAATAACCAAGCATGTTTTCAAAAAGGTTTGAACAAAAAAAAAGCACCATCCTTTTTTTAACTTAGCGTCAAAAACCTGTTTCTTTAAATCTTTGAAAATTTTCGTGAACTTAAAGTGTCCGTACAAAAAATGTCTGATGACACAGATACTTAGACCATGTTTTTTTAAATTGCTTACACAT
The DNA here is from genome assembly GCA_029286625.1 of Parnassius orleans. Lineage (NCBI taxonomy): Eukaryota > Metazoa > Arthropoda > Insecta > Lepidoptera > Papilionidae > Parnassius > Parnassius orleans. The sequence goes on along the minus strand of JAGSMP010000883.1, from coordinate 40,290 downwards.
TTCTTTAATAAAAAAAATTAAAAAAATCAATAAAACTGGCAATTATTAGCAATTAACTGTAAAATTTTTGGTTTTATCACCAAAAACAAAACAAAATCGTTAATAAATATTCGGACTTCGTCTTACATAACGAATAAATACTATAAATACTATGACCTAAATGGTTCTAAACGGTCTAAACTACCTTCTCCTTACAGTTTTACACCCATCTTCTAATCATTCTGTATATATATAAAGATTAACAAACTTTGTAATTTTTACCGGGGTGTGACAACAGATAACGATAGTGTGCGAGCGAGAGGTGCACTTAAGTTTAACTGCACGAGTAGTAAACTTTTAATATAACTTTGAAGTGGCTTGCGGCAACCGTCATGAACGCTGTTTAATGAACAGGATGTTACTCTTAATTGTCTTAAATGCAGGGGAAATAAATTTATTTTCTCTGCGTATATTTGAATATCAAATCAGTTAAATAGTACCCTTTTCAATTACTCATGACTAGAAAATCATTTTAAAGAAAAATTTAAGCAGATTCATTTGTAACAAAGTGATGCAATTTATTGACGTCAGTAACAAAGTTCCTGCAAAATCGTAAAATGTCCTCCAGTTCAAATTTCAGTCATCTACGCATAACAAAATTATAGTGCACGAGTGTGTAAGCACCTGTGCACCTACTCGTATATTTATTTCCTCTCATAGTCCGTTAGGAAGGCAATTTGATCCGTCTGAAGAAAGATCAAGTAGCAATGAGCAAGTAGGTGAAACACGGCCAACTTTATGACTCCTAGCTGCTACTGAGAATTTCTCGATAGAAAAATTCTGTCACTGGGTTTCGCTCGACCAGACCGGGGTTCAAATGCAAGACAACAAACCGCTTCGCTCTCGCAGTCGCGCTTAAATCCGCTGTAAAATCGCTTATACAAAAATTCTACTATCTAAAATACCACTGTTACTTCTCCTAGTTAGTTGTGCATAACATTTTAATAATGGTTTTTGAATTTGTTATAAAAACTAATTCGATTTTTTTACGTGTGACGGAGTTAATTTCAATTCACGCCTCTCATGGGTTGAACTATTGAACCACCATTAATACGGTAAAGAAAACTGTTGAAAAGAAATGTAGAATTAAAGTGACAAATTTTACTTTAATTCTACATTTTTATAACAATAATGATTTCTTACATTTACGCGAACACTACACATTGAATAAAACTACTTTTATGGATTATATCGCGTATAATAACTTATTTTTATTAATTCCCGACGTTTCGGGTGCTTTACAGCACCCATGGTCACGGGGACTGAGGTGATTGACGCCCCGATGTCAGAGTTAACCCGGTACCTTCAGCTTTTTAATTATTTATTTTGGTCCGATCTACAGAATGAACTTACTGTGTCTTGAAGTCTTGCAGTGGTATACTTGGTTTAGTTTAATTTTATTAATTGGGATCCCAAGCAGGTGGTAATACCAGCCTCCTCTCTATTGAAATTAGGATGTTTTTAATTTCAATAGCCTCACGTATCATCCTTGGCAGGAATCGATGTTCTTTCGCGAGAATTTGTGGTTTATCAAATCTAATGTAATGGCGGGGCCGTCTAGGATATTTTCACAAACTGCAGACTTCCCGGAACGTTGGTGCTTCACGTCAGTTATGTGTTTTTTACGAGGGTTTTTATTGATCGTTTTGTTTGCCCTCCATATGAAAGACCACATTCACAATCAAGCTTGTACACTCCTGCATCTTGTAGAGAATATTACACTTGACGAATGGTAAGAACTGACTAATCTTCTTCGGCGGCTTGAAGAATGTTCTAATAGACTCGCTTCAATATGTAGCCAATCTTGTCTGTGACACCTCTGACATATGGTACTACAGCAAGCACACGCTTGACTGTGGCCGGATTCATTCGGTCACTGTGACGTAGGCGCGGGACCCGAAGCTTGTTGTCGTGCAGAACCTGCTTGACGTGCTGAAGCTCGGCGGCCAGGTGTTTTCTGTCACAGATACCTCGTGCTCTCTGTAAATTTGCCCATGGTAGCTAGTTAGCTCCACAGTTGTGAAGGATGATGGTGGGATTCACCGTTTAAATATCGGTTTGTGTGGGTCTTTTTCTATACACAGTGTGACCTATGGTGTTGTTAGGATTTCGAATGACTAACACATCTAGGAAAGCTAAAGAATTATTTGCCTCTAACTCGTAACTCGTAAATTGAATTTTAGAGTTTATGGAATTAAGATGTTCTAAAAATGCAGTTACTTTGTCGGATGGTAAACTGTGAAAGTATCATCTACGTACCGCTTGTAGAACCTTGGAGTTACTGGTGCAGTGAGCAGGGTTTTCTCCTCAAAGTCCTCCATGAAAATATCGGCGACAACGGCAGATACCGGTGAGCCCATCGCAACACCATCTATTTGCTTGTAAAATTCTTCCTTCAAAAATAGATAGCCAGATGTAAGGCAATGTCTGAGTAATACTGCATATTCTGCTGGCATGTTGTTTTCCTCTAGTTTCCTTGTTACAATTGAGATGCAGTCTTCAACAGGTAGGCATGTAAATAGAGACTGAACATACAAAATAAAAATAAGTTATTAAACGCGATATAATCCGTAAAACGTTAACGGTGGTAGTGCCGCAGCAGCTTTTGCTGTTGCACGTATGGGCGGCTCAGGCGGGTTAGTACCACCTCACAGAATACCGGCGTGAAGTGGAAGCTCTGCTTTTGCGTTTCGTCTGGTGAGTGCAGGTGACCGGAGGCCCAATTCCCCCCATCAACATGGTAGCGGAATTAAATGTTAGACTACCCCAGGAGGGCTGCCCATGTATTCTGGGGTTCCACTCAAAACAATAACTGCTCGGGACAAACTGAGCAACAACACCAAGGCGACCCTGCCACGCTATCCGTGAATTTCTGCAACATCAGGGGACTTCACTCGAACCTTAACGCCGTCCACTACCATCTTGAGACGGCGAAGCAACCTTTGCTCTTTCTGGATCCTCTCATCCGGACGGATATCAGGTTTCCGTCGATGCCCTCTCGGCTCTTCGGACCATTGTCTAATCCGGTGTGGTCCCACTCACGCCCTCGCGGTTGCGTTCTGCAGGTTGCCGCCGTGTTTGGCATTACAGGTCGGCGGATTGGGACGGAATGCGGTCTTTCTTTGCATCCTACCCATGGGGCGGGTTTGCTTCTCGCCGGATGATCCCAGCGCTGTTGCTGACTCTGTCACTGATGTGGTGCTACAGGGAATGGAACTATTTATTCCATCATCTGTGGTACCCATCGGAGGCAGATCGCATAGTTTTGGTCGCTCCTGTAAGACTGCATTACGCAGTAAGCAGGAGTGTTATCAGGCCTGGGCTGAGGCTTCGGCGGCTCGGGATTTAAACACCAGCATACTTAAAAAGAAGTATAACTTCGCCTCCAGGTCATTCAAAAGTGTTATTGCCAAGGCAAAGTCAGAGCACATAGGCAGAATTGAGAAACTCTTTTTGCTTCAGACTCGACTCTCGATGACGGGGGAACACACCGTCTACCATCAAGCGGTGTGAGTGCTCCATGCAGGAAGTGATGTTTACACAGCGCTCGGTGCGTAAAGCACTCCCCTCCCTGGACGTCAACAAGTCAAGTGGGCGGAGTTGGCACCGGTTTTAACGCGTCTTTTTGGGTATTCCTACTCCCTAGGCGTAGTCCCGAACTCATGGAAGACAGCTTTGGTGCACCCGATCCCTAAAAAAGGCGACCGTTCAGACCCGTCCAATTACAGGCCTATCGCCATCACCCCCTTGTTCTCCAAAATAATTGAGTCTGTTATAAACTGCCAGCTCATGCAGTACCTTGAGGATCACCAGCTGATTAGTGACCGCCAATACGGTTTTCGTCAGGGTCGATCAGCTGGTGATCTTCTGGTGTACCTGACTCATAGATGGGCGGAGGCGGTTAGTTTGAACATTGCGAAGGCTTTCGATCGGGTTTGGCACAAAACGCTTCTTTCGAAGCTCCTTCCTATGGGCTTCCCGAGAAATTGTGCAATTGAATCACCAGCTTTCTTGCAGATCGGAGCATCAAGGTCGTTGTAGACGGTGCATGCTCCGATTACAATCCCATTAACGCTGATGTTACACAAGGCTGCATGCTATCACCGACGCTGTTTCTTCTGCATATCAATGATATGTTGCAAACCGGTAGCATTCATTGCTATGCGGATGATAGCACTGGTGATGCCCTATACGCCGGCCGTGCAGGAATATTTCTCGGAAAACGTCGCCGAGTACTGGAACAAACTTGTGTCTGAAGTCGAGTCTTTGCTGAACAAAGTCTCGGATTGGGGCGACTAAATCTAGTCCAGTTTAATCCTCAGAAGACACAAGTTTGAGCGTTTACCGCTAAAAGAACCCCTTTGTCGTATCTCTTCGGTTTCAAACTCCCTTGTTGCCTCAGCCAGTATCGGAATCCTCGGCGTCGACATATCGAGTGACGCAGTTTCGCGGTCACTTGGAAGAGTAGGCCAAATTGGCCTCTAAAAAGCTTGGCGTGCTCAGCAGAGCGGGACAGTATTTCATGCCGGCACAACGCCTGCAACTTTACAAGGCGCAGGTTCGGCCTCACATGGAATATTGTTCCCATCTCAGGGCTGGGCTCCCCAGTGCCAGCTCCTTCCACTTAACCGCATCCAGCGCAGAGCGGCTCGAATCGTCGACGACCGAGTCCTTTCCGATCGGCTCGATTCATTGGCGCTGCGAAGAGATGTTGCATCTCTTTGCATTTTCTTTCGCATTTACCACGGGGAATGCTCTGAGGAATTGTTCGGATTAATCCCAGCCGCCAAATTTCACGAACGCACATCGCGGCAGAACTCCCGATACCATCCACACCATCTGGATGCTTGGCGGTCCAACTGTGCGATTTAGAAGATGTTTTCTTCCTCGCACAACTTCCTTGTGGAATCGATTACCACCATCGATTTTTCCGGACCGATACGACTTAGGGACCTTCAAGAAAAGAGCCTACTCCTTTTTAAAAGGCCGGCAACGCATCTGCAATTCCTCTGGTTCGCCTGGTGTTGCAGTTGTTCATGGGTGGCGGTAGTCACTTACCATCAGGTGAGCCGCATGCTTGTTTGCCCCTTCTCCTATAAAAAAAAGTAGTTTTATTCAATGTGTAGTGTTCGCGTAAATATAAGAAATCATTATGTAAACCAGTATGGACTGGAAATAACAAATAAAATACGCCGACTAGAAGATCAAGACCGAGCGCGCAAGATACGTAACATCTTTAAATTTCTTGAAGAGATGCAGATACCATAATATCATTCCTACCTGTGTCAAGATATCTACTAAAAAAGACATTCGAGGATCTTAAATCAGGCAAGCAAAAAGTTGTTAATAACAGTGATGCAGCAAAAACGTACCGATCTATGTTTCATAAATAAAACCATAGACAAATCGTCCAGTGATCTAAAGACAGTTTTATCGACATTTGATTATAAGAATTGCATGGAAACTTTAGATATACGTGAGACAACTAAATACAATGAATGCAAAAATAAACATATAGATAAATACCAAAAACTAACAACCAAATCAAATGTCCAACATCAATGTCAACGTAAGAACGGACCGCAACCATTAACAACAGACGCGAGTAATAAACAACGCGCGGTATATAACCTGTCAAAACAATCTCTGGACTACGCGACAGTAAAAGTTTTGGCCAAAGGCATGAATTTCGCAATAACACCGCGAAAAATCCCATGAAAACATTATCTGTAGTGTTGAGGACTGTCTGTATAAAAATAATATTGGTAAGGAAGATTTATAGCCATATGTCAAGATATTTCTTTGTTGTTACGGCAAAGCTCAATGCCGAAATTAAATCTTCCCAAAGATGAATTTAATGCATTGAATAACTTACGCAACAGATCAGATCTAACGATTCTCCGCGCAGATAAAGGTAATGCTACGGTTATAATGGATACGTCGGATTACAATTTTAAAATACAACAACTTTTATCGGATGAAAGTACGTATGTAAAGGTCAAAACAGACCCTACAACTAATACGCTTAAAACAACTAGCGATCTAATTAAGAAATACCTGAGAATTGAATCTTGACGTCAATCGATAATACCTGCGTGTGCCAAACCATCGAAGTTGTGTGGGTTACCAAAAATACACAAACCGAATGCTCCATTACGTCCAATAGTGAGTCAGATCGATTCGACAACTTACAGATTGGCTCAACACTTAGCAAAAATACTATCACCACTCAGGGGACACACAAGAGCACATACTTAGGATTCATACCATTTTGTCAGTGATATAAAAGACCTATGTCTTACTGACAATGAAACTATGGTCAGCTTTAGTGTTGAGTCTCTATTGCCTACCTGTTGAAGACTGCATCTCAATTGTAACTAGGAAACTAGAGGAAAACAACATGCCAGCAGAATATGCAGTATTATTCAGATATTGCCTTACATCTGGCTATCTATTTTTGAAGGAAGAATTTTACAAGCAAATAGATGGTGTTGCGATGGGCTCACCGGTATCTCCGTTGTCGCCAATATTTTCATGGAGGACTTTGAGAAGAAAGCCCTGCTTACTGCACCAGTAACCCAAGGTTCTACAAGCGGTACGTAGACGATACTTTCACAATTTTAACATCAGACAAAGTAACTGCATTTTTAGAACATCTTAATTCCATAAACTCTAAAATTCAATTTACGAGTTATGAGTTAGAGGAATAATTTTTAGCTTTCCTAGATGTGTTAGTCATTCGAAACCTAACAACACCATAGGTCACACTGTGTATAGAAAAAAGACCCATACAAACCGATATTTAAACGGTGAATCCCACGATCATCCTTCAGAGTTAGCTACCGTGGGCAAATCTTTGTCACAGAGAGCACGAGGGATCTGTGTCAGAAAACACCTGGCCGCCGAGCTTCAGCACGTCAAGCAGGTTCTGCACGACAACAAGCTTGGTCCTGCGCCTACGTCACAGTGACCGAGTGAATCCGCCACAGTCGAGCGTGTGCCTGCTGTACTTACCATATGTCAGAGGTGTCACAGACAAGATTGTTCACATATTGAAGCGAGCTTGTATTAGAACATTCTTCAAGCCGCCGAAGAAGATTAGCTGTTCTTACCATCCGTCAGTGCAATATTCTCTACAAGATGCAGGAGCAACAAGCTTGATTGTGAATGTGGTCTCAAATGTAGGGCAAACAAAACGATCAATAAAAACCGCGTAAAGAACACATAGCTGACGTGAAGCACCAATGTTCCGGGAAGTCTGCAGTTTGTGAACATATCCAGACGGCCCCGCCATTACATTATTTGATAAACCACAAATTCTCGCGAAAGAACATCGATTCCTGCCAAGGATGATATTGTGAGGCTATTGAAATTAAAACATCCCATTTCAATAGAGAGGAGGCTGGTACTACCACCTGCTTGGGATCCTGTAATTAATAAAATTAAAACTAAACCCAAGCATTCCACTGCAAGACTTCAAGACACAGTAAGTTCATTCTGCGTAGATCGGACCAAAATAAATAATAAAAAAGCTGAAGGTACTCCGGGTTAACTCTGACATCGGGACGTCAATCACCTCAGTCCCCGTGACCATGTGTACTGTAAAGCACCGAAACGTCGGGAATTAAAAATAAGTTATTAAACGCGATATAATCCATAAAATTAGTTTTATTCAATGTGTAGTGTTCGCCTAAATATAAGAAATCATTATTGTTATAAAAATGTAGAATTAAAGTAAAATTTGGCATTTTAATTCTACATTTCTTTTCAACAGTTTTCTTTAACGTATCAATGGTGGTTTAATAGTTCAACCCATGCGAGGCGTGAATTGAAAATATCTCCGTCACACGTAAAAAATCGAACAGGTAAGTGATTTTCCTTAGAGTAAATATTTAAATATGGCAAATAGTTTTCAATAATTAAAAAAAATCTAATGCCATTGTTATACAGCAACCACTTTTAAAATACACTCAAAGCCAATAAATAAGATGATTTCTGAAAAAACGGCGTCATTAGTTTTTATAACAAATTCAAAAACTATTATTAAAATGTTATGCACAACTAACTAGGAGAAGTAACAGTGGTATTTCAGATAGTACAATTTTTGTATAAGCGATTTTACAGCGGATTTAAGCGCGACTGCGAGAGCGAAGCGGTTTGTTGTCTTGCATTTGAACCCCGGTCTGGTCGGGCGAAAACCAGTGACAGAATTTTTCTATCAAGAAATTCTCAGTAGCAGCTCAGATTCAGAAAGTTGGCGGTGTTTCACCTACTTGCTCCTTGCTACTTGATTTTACTCCAGACGGATCAAATTGCCGTCCTAACGGACTATGAGAGAAAAAAAAATATACGAGTAGGTGCACAGGTGCTAACACACTCGTGCACTATAATTTGTTATACGTAGATGACTGAAATTTGAACTGGAGGACATTGTACGATTTTGCAGGATTTTTGTTACTGACGTCACTAAATTGCATCACATTGTTACAAATGAATCGGCTAAAATTTTTCTTCAAAATGATTTTCTAGTCATGGCTAATTGAAATGGGTACTATTTGATTGATTTGATATTCAATTGTACGCAGAGAAAATAAATTTATTTCCCATGTATTTAAGACAATTAAGAGTAACATCCTGTCCATTAAACAGCGTTCATGACGGTTGCAGCAAGCCACTTCAAAGTTATATTAAAAGTTTACTACTCGTGCAGTTAAACTTAAGTGCACCTCTCGCTCGCACACTATCGTTATCTGTTCTCACACCTGCCGGTAAAAATTACAAAAAAAAAAATACGTTGCAATATGTGTTTTACGTACGTCCCATAACTTCGACTTGTCATTGGCGTCATTGATTACAAAATTCCATAAACTACAAAAAAATCATTCCGGTTTCGTTAATTTTGAGCTAGACGCATTCTGAGAGTTTTCTTCATAATTATCGTTGATTTTGTTTGTTAATCTTTATACATATACAGAATGATTGGAAGATGGGTGCAAAACTATAAGGAGAAGGTAGTGTAGACCGTTTAGAACCATTTAGACCAGTATTTATAGTATTTATTCGTTATGTAAGACGAAGTCCGAATATTTATTAACGATTTTGTTTTGTTTTTGGTGATAAAACCAAAAATTTTACAGTTAATTGCTAATAATTGCCAGTTTTATTGATTTTTTAATTTTTTTTATTAAAGAAATGTGTAAGCAATTTAAAAAAACATGGTCTAAGTATCTGTATCATCAGACATTTTTTGTACGGACACTTTAAGTTCACGAAAATTTACAAAGATTTAAAGAAATAGGTTTTTGACGATAAGTTAAAAAAAGGATGGTGCTTTTTTTGTTGAAACCTTTATGAAAACATGCTTGGTTATTACTCCTTCATTTGAGGTATTATTTACGCGGATATTTTACAAATTATTAAAATTGAGACCTAAAACCAGATTGAGAGAGAAATTTTAATAAAAAATTTTAAAGATTTAAATTTTACATACTAATAAAACAACAAAAACATACTTTTGTGTTCGAAATGACATCCGAGGTGCTCAATTATAAGAATTAGTGCACGTGCTGGAGCTAGTGTAATTGACAGCATTCTCCAATCAAAGGCTGCCGTGGTGCGACGGCTAAAAGCATCTTTCCAGGGCATGTCCAATAATAGAGAATAGGATATAATGGTTTATTTTAGAGCAAAGTCGACTTAGTTACTAAAGCATCAAGGTCGTGTTTCTTTAGTCAGGGTCTATATCTATGAAGGGACTCGCCATTGTCACATCTTTTTTTGATTTAGTCAAGTAACAAGTGCCCTTGTGACTTGACGTTGTTTTCGTATTCGCGCTGATTCGCAATTAATCGTGTCCAGTTGAAGCGCAAGCGCTGCTGCATGTGTTGATATCTTTCGTATTGGACAATTTTGTTTCACCGTATCCAGTCATAGCCATTGCCCTAGCTTTGCGCTCCTGCACGTGTTGATTTCAGATTATTGTGATTGTGTTGAGTTAACATTTAGTGCGCTCCTACACCGTTTTTGAATTGTGAAGTGACTAATGCTACTTTTTCAATGAGGAATATGCGGATATCATCTTTATCTATGGCAAAGCAGATGGCAATGGTTCTTTGACGCGACTGATATAACAAGAGGGCTATCCGAATCGCGGGGTACCGAATGTCAGAGTCTTTTACAACTCATTTCGTCGGCTTGCTGAAGTTGGGCTACACTTGGAACTCATTTCGTCGGCTTGCTGAAGTTGGGCTACACACTGGGAATTTAAACGACGTAGAGCCATGCTGCAGCTATATTAATTGTATAGTTGTAGCATTAAGAAATACTCCGAGGAATTGAATCTAGACGTTAATTCGATAATACCTGCGTGTGCCAAAACACCGAAGTTGTGTGGGTTACCAAAAATACACAAACCGAATGCTCCATTATTTTTAAATTTAATGATACATAAAAAATATTACAATAGTGCATAGTTAATATTCAGCACCATTAAACATCAAAACGGTTTGTATTGGTGCTTGCAGACGTCTATACGCATAAATAATATATTATTTTTAATAACTACCCTCGTAAAATTGGTAAAATTAAGCATGATAACAACTAACAACCTATTCATTGTATTAGGGACATGACGACAAACAGGTTTCGCTAGTTTACCGCAATGAGCGTGTACGGTATGCTATTCTAAGATAATTAGGTATGTAGGGTGTGTGTGTGCGTTTCATATCCATATACAGAATGATTTCTATAGCAATTATTTTTTAAATAATTATTTAATAAACTAATTTTATACATATATATTTAATATCATTTGAGGATTTATTAAGGAAGACTTAATTCAGGTTTTAGTATATAATGTTTAAATTTATATTTTAAGTTTTTTCTGTCAATTGTTCTAAGGTTTTCTGGAAGATCGTTTAGAATAGAAGCTAATATATTAACAGTTCTCCTGTCTCCATAAAAGTTATTTGATTTTATTTTGCTACAGATTTTTATTACTTTGTCGTGTTTTATCATAATATTTTACCATTTTAATGAAGGAATCGTATTAAAATCTTCAATCATGATATGATATTCAAGTTTTTTATTTGTAGGTATGACGTTACAGTATTTAAAAGACCAATATAGTTATTTTCTTTATATTTTTGTTTTACCTTGTCATCTACAATGAGCTTTAAGAATTTTAGTTGTAAATTAAAGATCCTTCTTATATATGTTTTGAAAGTACGACCATAACTTGTTACTCCATATGTTATTATCGAATCTACTAGCACATGGTACATTGATAGTAGTACTGAATATGGTACTTTATTCTTGATAATGTAGAATGTTGCAAGCAATGACCTTAGCTTATTAATAATCATATCAATATGAGGACCCCAGTTAAATCTGTTGTCTATGATTAAGCCTAGGTATTTTGATTCGTAACTTGTTCTGTAGGTGCACATATGCATTTTTGAATAAGGCCATGCATACATTCGTGTGTATGCACAATTATTGATATTGGACTATATACTGTGTTATGACTCGACCTAATATGCATGACTTTAGTTTTTTCTGCGTTAAGAACTAGTCCCATGTCATGAGACCATTGATTTAAAAGCGTTATATCGTCTTCAAGAGTTTTTGAGCGGCGGCGATGTCACGATTCTGCTGATACGAGACAAGTATCGTCCGCAAATTGATAAAGCTTACACTTGTTATAAGGTGGTTAGGTCATTTACATAAGCAAGGTAATACAAAGGACCCAATATTGATCCCTGTGCTGTTCCTTCTGTAATGTTTATTTTATCACTAAATGTATTATCCACACTAACAACATATTGTCGGTTACAGAGGTAATTTTACTCCAGTCTAATAAAGGTCCTCTGATACCTGTGTCTCGAAGCTTTTCAATTAGAGTTTCATGTCGTAAAGTATCGAAAGCCTTGCCTGTAGTCAATAAAGGCAACTAATACGTGCTTTTTCTCATCAAGGTAAGTATTAATATCATTTGTAAATTTAGACAGTAGCTGTGTAGTGCTTTTACCAGATTGAAACCGAATTGATTGTCAGATAGAATAGAGTTTGCAGTGTAAAATGTTTGTGTTTGTTCACATATACTTTTCTACTATTTTATCGATAATCGGAAGAATTGATATCGGTCTGTAATTGGCATATTCTTTGGGAGGTTATTTATAAATTGGCCTAATAATACTGACCTATCCGTAGAACAGAGTCCGATGTGATCATGGAACAAAAACGAGTTAAATAGCTAGACGAGTTATGGAATACAAACTCTACAGACGTATGTTTTTAGAATTTTCGTATCTTATTTAGTTTCGGAAATATAGAATCGAATAACGTTCGATCTGCCATTAGCTTCGCATAAAAACGCGCGAAGTGATCAAGCGACGGCGCGCGGGGAGCGGAAGCGGCGCGGGCGCCCCGTCCGTTCATCATTTCGGCCGCTGTTTGTTGGAGGGAGGGCGTTTTTGTATCATGCGCTTAATTTTTTTTCAGTTAGATGAAAAAAATAATTTATCAAGTGTTTTGCGTGAAAAACATATTTTTAGAGATGTCACGATCACGAAAAATGTTGGACATGCTTAAAGAAGATGGAGAAAGGCCTGAGCTTAGTTCATCAATTTCAAATATTCCTGCTGTTTATATAAAGAAAAGTGTAAATGCTGGTAAGTTGAAGATTTCAGTTGTATTATTTCGTGATACACTCTATTAAGTTCTTTAATTAATAAATATTATGTCTTTATTGCTTTTTTGTCTCAGTAAACAGTAGTGGGCGATCGATTTTTATATAGGACGTTTTATGACGGAGAGGTATAGAAAGGAATTTTTACTGCAAAAATACGATTAGCGTAATGCAATTACTAATTACTTTTACAGGGTAATCATTCTTTCTCTTATAATAAACAGTAAAAAGTAGAAGTCCTATGAAATATTAGGACGAATTTATACGAACATTATTGAATTTCTAAGCGTTTCATGTGAATATAGGACGTTTTTCTGCGGTATCTGTGACATGATTTGTTGGTTCGATATTAAGATGGGACGTTGTTACTGGGATAATGACATTAGTTAGGACGTTATTCATTCAAAAATGTCGTGAAATATAAGGGTTTTTTATAAAAAAATTTGTTAAACTAATTGCTTTGTCTTACAAAATACAAAATATAAATAGTATTTTATCAATACCTAAAATAATATAGTTTTTTTTTAACATCAGTAATGAATGTTGATGACAACGGCATGACACAACAAACATCACCTTTGCCTTCTGGTGCAGAAGAAATCAGTCAGGAGCTAGCTGATGTATGGGAAGAAGTTCTGCATGAAGATGGTGGGATCAATGAAATCACCTGCGACAGCTCAATACCGAATGTCATATTTGATCCGTCTGCCAAGGATGTTTACAGCAATCGACCTAGTACATTTTCCTTGGACGTGCCTTCTAGTTTCGAAAATTCACCATTAATACAGCTTGATGAGCTGTTAGAAGTTTCTGATCACAGATCTACCCCAGTTAATTTAGAACTGTCAGTCCTTACTCCTATTCCGTCTCCTACTAATGTGCATTCGATCTGCGATAGCACATTTTGCCCTAATCATGTAGACAGTTCCTCTGTGATTTCTTCGTTGTTATTTAGCAACACGAATTCGCCTGCTACTTCTCACTCAAACGATTGCACCGTGACTCCTAAAACGACTAGAAAACGACAGAGGTGCCCAAAAGAATGGACAGACTTTAAACGCAAATGTCTTAAAAACTTAGGTAAGAAATATGTAACGAAAAAGGGTAAAGCCGTAGACGAAAAAACGATGGGGCCATCATGCAAGTGCCGTTACAAATGCCCTGATAAAATATCTCACCAACAGCGGTTGAACTGCTTCACAAAATTTCGGCAACTGGGAGATCGAGCTATGCAGTGGAATTTCATCATCAAATATTCGGATAAAATGAAGAAGAAAAAATGCCTGAATCAAGATAATCCTAATAAACATACTTTTAAGTATTATCTGCCGCTGATTACAGGTTCTAGCGAATCTCACTGTAAAAAATTTGAAGTATGCCAAACTATGTTTATTAATACTCTTGCCGTATCGACTCGTATCTTAAAGACTGCGTGGAAGAAGTACGATGGAAGTGCTATTTTAGAGGAGGACAGACGGGGTCGCCACGACAATCATAAGATCGTTATAGATGACGCAATGAAACAAAGTGTTTGTGACCATGTTAGGGCATTTGTCCCTGTTGAATCGCATTATTCAATGTTCATCGTTATCAATGTTGACCAAGGGGCCAAAGAGTTTCGCTTTTGGTCAGACAATTGTGCTGGGCAAAATCGTAACCGTTTTGTATTTTCATTGTACGTTTACGCCGCAAAAATGTTCAACATATGCATAACACACCGGTTTTTAGAGAAGGGACACACCCAAAATGAGGGGGATAGTGTCCACTCTGTCATCGAGAGAGCTTCTCAAACCAAAACTATCTATACCCCTCATGAATGGCGTTTATTAGTAAGATGGGCCAAGAATGATGGAGAACACTATGTTGTCCGCAACGTAACCCAGAATGACGTGTTTGACTTTAAATGTCTTGTAAATAATAAGGTTTGGATGAAAGACATTAAGGGCAAGAAGATTAACTGGAGTAACATTCGAGAAGTTCGTGCAGACGGTAGTGATCCAAACAAATTGTTTTTAAATATGACCTGTCTGAACTTGATTATAATATTTTATTGATACGCGGTAACACAAGGAACTCGGTACAAACTGAACTAAAACCTGCATATTCTAAACCTATTATGGTTCCTGCTGCTAAATATAAAGACTTAATGGATATGTGCCGCTCAGAAGTAATTCCCTCAGAGTATCACCCATACTTTAACTCTTTGCCACATCACACCACGGTTGATGTTTCTGAAGAATCGGATGATGAATAAGTAATAATTTAGATACATTATTTTCATTTTTTGCTGCTTCTTTTTAGAGCTAGCTGTATTCTTCTTACTGAATTAGCGAAACAATGTTAATTATAATAAGTACATACTCAACTAAGTAATTTAATGTTTGTCTACGTACAATTTCATTGCTATTAAGTATGTGCACCCACGTCTAGGTCACGATGTAAGACTGATTTATGATATTATGAAGGCTGGTTGTAATATGATTTATTTTGAATTAAGTACCTAGTTCGAAGTTTAAATATTTATAAATACTTGTTGTTATAATAAATATTTACGTACATTTTATAAGTTTAAGACTGCTAATTTAAGGGAAAATGCGGGTGGTCTTTTCTCCATAGAAACGCTCTCCCCTGTTTTTTTTTCCTGGTTTATGACAATATCTATTTAGAATAGTCTCTCCGCCTATATTTTCTCTTAAGTCCGTACGTAGTCGTGTAGGTTACCTAGTTACCATGTTGTGATACGATATGCCATTTAATTACTATTTTATGATTTAACTATTACGCCGACAAGGCAGTTTTAGGTATTTGTACAATTTAATTGTTGTTAAATAATATAATCTCGTCTAGGTCATGATGCTTTTGATTGGTAAAATTATAAAGACGGCATGTTATTTAAAAAAAATGTTATTGTAGATTTTATAACTAATACAAACTTTAAATTTATTCACGCGCGTCTCCTGCATTGTTCTAATACGGACATAGATATGTTAGTTTTATAATTTTATAAATTTTAAGTCCGTACCTAACTGTGATATGATTGCTGTTCAAAGTGATATTCCATCTAATGATTTT
Source organism: Parnassius orleans (assembly GCA_029286625.1). Taxonomy (NCBI): domain Eukaryota; kingdom Metazoa; phylum Arthropoda; class Insecta; order Lepidoptera; family Papilionidae; genus Parnassius; species Parnassius orleans. Next base: position 24,491 of record JAGSMP010000883.1, on the reverse strand, counting down.
GTTATCTATTTTGATTTTTTAAATAATAAACGATTTTAAATAATATTTTCATTTTTTATTTAGTTATATAGGAGGGTAGTCATAATAAGGCTAACAATATGTTTAAATATTTTAAGGTGGTTGTTCACAAAGGACTCATAAAGGATGAGTAATTCCAACAAAAAATGACCTATGTTAATATAGAACGCTACTTAATTCAGACGTCTCCGTTAAACAACGTATAATGTTCAATACGGACCCCACTCTTTTGCCTATAAAACGTCCTATGTTGATATGGAACTCACTATCTCGTGAAATAAAAGGATAATAAATATACATTACATAGCATTTAACTAGGCTAGGGCGTTGTTAAAACATACCAAAAAATCTAAATGTCAAGTCTCACCGTTTAGGAGTTACAAAAGTCAAAAACTTCTCCAACCTCTACTGAAAACTATCAATCCTACAGATCGGACTTTATTCTACGGATAAGTCGACTTGTTTTAATCCATCTGGATAAATACCTTTTCTAATGCTCGTGTCTATAAGTTTTGTCAAGCAAAGACATCTTTTCACCTATGGCTTTTATGTCAATCGCTCGAATGCCATCAAAACCGGGTACTTTATTGACTTTAATATTTTTAATATTTTTGCTACTTGCTGTACACACGGTTTTTATAATAAATAGACAAGCCGGCCGGTTTTTATAACTTTTGTGACCAAAATATTATTTGTACAATTTGGTATTATTTTAGATACATTTTCTTTAAAACTAAAGGCAAAATTATTCGCTATCGTTTGAGTATTTATATTGTTTGTTTTAAAGCTTTACTTATTACTTCGTCTACAGTCTCGTCAATAGTGAGTCAGATCGATTCGCCAACTTACAGATTGGCTCAACACTTAGTAAAAATACTATCACCACTCAGAGGACACACAAGAGCACATACTAAGGATTCATACCATTTTGTCAGTGAGATAAAAGACCTATGTCTTCCTGACAATGAAACTATGGTCAGTGTTGATGTTCAGTCTCTATTTTATTTCTGTTGAAGACTGCATCTCAACTGTAACTAGGAAACTAGAGGAAAATAACATGCCATCAGAATATGCAGTACTTCTCAAACATTGCCTTACATCTGGCTATCTATTTTTGAAGAAAGAATTTTACAAGCAAATAGATGGTGTTGCGATGGGCTCACCGGTATCTCCCGTTGTCGCCGATATTTTCATGGAGGACTTTGAGGAGAAAGCCCTGCTTACTGCACCAGTAACTTCAAGGTTCTACAAGCGGTACGTAGACGATACTTTCACAATTTTACCATCAGAAAAAGTAACTGCATTTTTAGGACATCTTAATTCCATAAACTCTAAAATTCAATTTACGAGTTAAAAGTTAGAGGCAAATAATTCTTTAGCTTTCCTAGATGTGTTAGTCATTCGAAATCCTAACAACACCATAGGTCACACTTTGTATAGAAAAAGACCCATACAAACCGATATTTAAACGGTGAATCCCACCATCATCCTTCACAGTTAGCTACAGTGGGAAAATCTTTATTACAGAGAGCACGAGGATCTGTGACAGCAAACACCTGGCCGCCGAGCTTCAGCACGTCAAGCAGGTTCTGCACGACAACAAGCTTCGGGTCCCGCGCCTACGTCACAGTGACTGAGTGAATCCGGCCACAGTCGAGCGTGTGCCTGCTGTACAGAGGTGTCACAGACAAGATTGACTACATCTTGAAGCAAGCTTCTATTAGAACATTCTTCAAGCCGCCGAAGAAGATTAGTCAGTTCTTACCATCCGTCAAGTGTAATATTCCTCTACAAGATGCAGGAGTATACAAGCTTGATTGTGAATGTGGTCTCTCATATGTAGGGCAAACAAAACGATCAATAAAACCCGCGTAAAAGAACACATAGCTGACGTGAAGCACCAACGTTCCGGGAAGTCTGCAGTTTGTGAACATATCCTAGACGGCCTCGCCATTACATTAGATTTGATAAACCACAAATTCTCGCGAAAGAACATCGATTCCTGCCAAGGATGATATGTGAGGCTATTGAAATTAAAAACCTCCTAATTTCAATAAAGAGGAGGCTGGCATTACCACCTACTTGGGATCCTGTAATTAATAAAATTAAAACTAAACCCAAGCATACCACTGCAAGACTTCAAGACACAGTATGTTCATTCTGCGTAGATCGGAACAAAATTAATAATTAAAAAAGCTGAAGGTACTCCAGATTAACTCTGACATCGGGACGTCAATCACCTCAGTCCCCCGTGACCATGGGTGCTGTAAAGCACCCGAAACGTCGGGAATTAATAAAAATAAGTTATTAAACGCGATATAATCCGTAAACGTAGTTTTATTCAATTTTTATAACAATATCATAAAAATATACAATATATATAATAATACGAAAAATACTATAATATTGTTCTAGCTGGGTTTTCTCCCTGAACTTATTCTCTGAGCGAAAAAAGTGAACCCCACGGAACAATAATCTGTAGTGCAAATGGCACAAATGTGTAGAAATTTTTCAGAGATTCATATAATGTTTGCGAAATTTACTCAGTTCAGCGGCCTCTGATGCCTCCCCGGCTGTAAACCCCTAGGATGGGAGGTACCCCTGAGATGAAAGGCCGACAAAGTGTCTACGCACGTACGCTCTAATACTAGGACCTCTATCAAAGGACCAAAGTTATAATTTTTAACCCTTTTCTTTGATCACCTAATCTGAAGTAACAATATACACATACTCACACGCTATAAAATACAGTTACAATAATTTTAGTCTTTTTGATATCTTTGTCTACTTTTATTGGAAGTTTATTATTTTTAGAAACATCGTTTTGATATTTTTAAAGTATTTTCATCAAACTGTATAAATAATGAAACGGGTAAAACCGAATTTAAAAATGGTTTGGAATTTAAAAACGAATTCCATTTTTTTTTTTATATACCTAGTAACATAAATATTGCTTCAAGCACTACACATTTTAATAGAGCACATGTACTCAATACTGATGGTGACGTGCTTGTATATCGTATTTCGTTTTACTAAATAAACATTTTATCAGTCGATTTTTTTTGAAAACCTTGTTATTTACATTTAAAAAGTATTTGTAGGATACTATATGCCGTTTCGTGGTCACTTTGTAGTGTTGTAAGATACGGCTCAAAATTTAAAATAGAACTTTGAAATTTTTATATAAATTTATTCTTTATTCAGTTGTTATTGCACAATATCTTAAGGTTTACTTTCGTTTGCAGGAAATTTGGTGACAGAAAGACGTGATTACTACAATGTGCTTTGTTTGCAACTGTTTTGTACAAATGATATTTTATATATTATATAGACTTACATGTATACGTACTCTTACATTCGCTCTTACATTGATGATTCTATCCAAATATTCATAATAACACAGCACAAATTTGTTAGGTATTAAATACATAGAGTATTAGTTTGATATATTAGTATTATATCTTGCCTGACATCCAACTCTAAGGATAATAGTTATTAGAATAAAAGTTAAAACGGAACGTAAGTTTAATGTGAAAGGTGAAGGAAATATGGTAATAATATAGGTACGAAAGAGTAAGATAGAATAAAGTAGTTAAAATGGTGTACAAGCGAGATAGATTATTGTAATTATATGACTAGGTTGAAAAGAGAAAATAAATCATAACGTGTAATGACGACAAGTTTTTCATTTCATCTTACATGGCGCACGTCTCGAATATTATAAATACGTTTAATGACGCTTACATTTTTATTTTTATTTTTGTTGGAACCACGCATAAGTTTCGTAAATTAACGGTTCATACGCCCTCGCCAACGCCCAACCACGCCACAAGGCAGGTATAAATTATTTGAAAATACAATCGAAATTAACTTTTAATTGAATAAGCGCATTAATATCGAAAATGTAATAACAAAAATAACAATGGAATCAACAAAGTCGGAAGATTTGGAAAAATTTACGGTCCAACAATTGAAGGACGAATTAAAGTTACGATTTTTACCAAGTTCCGGTGTGAAAAGCGAGTTAATTACAAGAATTGTTAACGAGAATTTTATTAAATTAGAACTTGGAATTTTGGAAAAATTTAAATCCGAAAAAAGTAGAAGGCAATTTGAACAATTGGAGTTAAAAACTTAAAATTGGAATTGGAATAGTTACAAAAGGAACAAGAGTTAAAAGATGAATCAGGTACGTCCTCAAGCCGTTCCTTTATTTGGGAGAAATAAAACTGAAAATGCAGTCGATTGGGTAAGGCAGGTAGAAAGAGTTATCATCTTTGGCAAATTGGTCGGAAAATTTAACTTTAGCCAATGCATCAATGAGGTTAAGGGGTCCAGCAAGTGATTGGCACAAAGCGTTAGGCAAAAATTTTGAAAATTGGCAGGAATGGAAAACAAATTTAGTAGATAGATTCAGTGTCAAAATGTCATTTGCAGAGTTTATAACCTATCAATCAAAAATATTTTTTATAGGATAGAGTGACAAACGAGCACACAGTCCACCTGATGGTAAGTGGTTGCTGTGACCCATAGACATCTACATCTATCTTCAATAAAGAATCAAAATGCAGATGCGTTGTCACCCGTGAGGACTAAGATGGAATGCCTCTTTACCAGTAAAAAGTGTCTCCGGTTCTCTACACTCACCATACGAAACACAGCAGTGTTAAGCTGCTATTTTACGCTGGTATTCTGTGAGATCGTGGTCCTTCCCCGGTCGAGCCGACCCATTCGTACTACAACTATACTACAATATAGCTGCAGCATGGCTCTACCACGTATAAAATATATTGAGGCCTATGGAAACAATTGCAGGATACGTCTATCTATATATACATATAAAATGCTTTGTACTGACGGATCAACGCACAGCCTAAACCGCTGATCGTAGAGACCTGAAACTAGGAGGGTGTGTTCTTTGTATGACGTAGGCATCCGATAAGAAAGGATTTTTCGAAATTCTACCTCTAAGGGGGTGAAAACCGGGATCAAAGTCTGTATAGGACTACGTGATTCCTTGGTCCAATCTAGTTCAAAGGAGTAGAACTTTTAAGGAACTAGAAATTTTAAGGAACCTTAATGGTACTTACACACAAAAAAAATATACCAATTTATTATAGTAAATGGCCTATAGATTTTATGAAAACCAAAATGGAATCAAGAAATCTGAAAAAAAATGAGTGGTTTTGATTTTCCGTGTTCTGGTTAACATAATATGGGGAAAAAATGCGTGTAATGAATCATTTTTGCAGTTTCTATAAAAAGAAAAATGTTTTTTTTTTACAAAGATAACTTATTATATGCATATTATACTTATTTGTATATTATATATTTATTACTAAGAGATACGTTTTTGACGTTTTATCCTATTTCTAAAAATATTAGCTTATATATCATATAACATGGTTCATAGTCACCGTGGAACGAAACGCTATTTTATCATTGCCTTCCGTGATGCGTAAGTGCGTAATAACCTGTGGCCATATTTGCATAATATAAGCATCTTATCTCTGTCTGTCCAAAAATATTATAATACGGAAACGATAACTACTAATTTTCGTTTTTAATGTATATATTCACGTAGTTTTTCTGCTAACAAGTAGGTTCATACATGTCAATGTCTAATCAATGCAACAAGTGTCGGATAATATTATACAGGTTAGCCAAATATTAATATTTCACATTATGTATTTAATTCGCCATTGACATTCGAAAGTGAAAACTGACGAGTTTAATTAAAAGTTAATGTGAGTGTATAATACAAGTTTACTTTTTCTCCTAGAATTTTGGAAAATCTATTAATGTTGAATTACCTAAAACAAATGATAAACACAGGTCTTATTAGTAAGTTAAAAGGTTAAAAGTGTCTATGTATTGAAGTTTTATGTTATTGTTGAAATCTAATTTAATTTATAGATAAAATAAAATCACACAAAATATACACAAATCTATGTTAAAAGGGTATAAATAACCTATTGGTCAAGGGATTTAAGTTATGTGTATGTAATAAATCTGGTGTCTGTTAATCAGAAATCAAAGTCAAAAGGAATATAAATGTATTAATATTTGTGCCCGTGTAGTGGCGGGTAAGAATACCCACTACCCCATATCTTCCCGTGGGTGTCGTAAGAGGCGACAAAGGGAAACTGATACAGAAGATGGGCAGCAGCATCTTTCTGATAAAAGCCAAAAAACAATAAAAAACTGTGGTTGCCAACCCGCTCGCCAAGCGTGGCAACTATGGCAATATACCCCCCATGAGCGACGACACAAAGAAACGGCCCCCAGTCCCCGGCGGCCCCGCTATTCCTGGCTACGGTGGCGACCATGGTAACGGCGGGGCAGGGGGTGCTAAGAATCTCCGGTGGAGGTCTGGCTGCCACCAACGACGACTCGACCTGGCAACATATAACGCACGCACCCTGAGGACTGACGAGAAGATCCTGGAGCTGGAAGAAGAGATAGATAAGTTACGCTGGAATATAATAGGACTATCCGAGGTCCGAAGAGAGGGGGAGGACACGGTAATCCTCGAATCCGGCAACTTATTCTATCACCGGGAGGGCGACCATCTGTCCCAAGGAGGTATCGGATTTACCGTCCACAAGTCTCTCGTTAACAACGTTAAAGATCGGGAGTGTGTCGACGAGGGTTGCGTACCTTATACTCAGAATCACAAAACGGTATTCGCTGAAGGTCATACAGGTTTACGCACCAACCTCGGCACACCCGATGAGGAGGTGAAGGAAATGTATGAGGATATCTCTAGAGCCATGCATTCTCCAAAACCCACTATACGGTGTTAATGGGAGACTTCAACGCAAACTACGCACAAGAGAGCGGTGAGCTGAAAGTAGGGAAATTCGGAATAGGGCAACGGAACCCATAAGATGCAGCTGGCCGACTTTATGGAGAAAGAGGACTCTTTATGATGAACTCTTTCTTCCAAAAGCGGCCCCACAGAAAGTGGACCTGGTCGAGCCCCGACGGTTCGACAAATGAGATTGACTTCATTATGACGACCAGACGACAACTGTTCAGTGATGTCTCAGTGATCGCGAGGGTGAAACTGGCAGCGATCACCGAATAGTGAGAGGCACACTGAACATAAACGTTAAGTTGAGAGGTCACGTCTAATGAAGTCAACGTCTCCGTCCCCTCGTGCTCTAATCCAAAGTCCTGAAAACTTTCAGCTCGAGTTACAAAATCGTTTTCAGTGCCTAGAATTTTGCAATGAAGTGGACGATATGAATGACAAGCTTGTGGAAACTGTCCATGCGGTCGGAGCTAAGTTCTGTAAGACCCGTCGCAGAAGAACACAAAACTCTCCGATCACACTCTTAATCTCATCTGAAGATGAAGCTGCAGTCATCAGCAGATTTGACAGCATACAGGCAACTGAACAGACAGATCTCCCAATGCATGCGGCGGGACTTGCGCAACTTCAATACAGCTCGTATTGAAGAAGCGATCGAGCGGAACCAGGGCTCCAAAGTCTTTGCCAGAGATCTGTCTGCCAGAAAGAGCCAACTGTCGAAACTGAAGACCGATTGTGCAGCATCGTTTCCGGGACACCTGAGATTTTGAGTGAGATTGAGAGGTTCTATGGCAGCTGTACACGTCATCGTTGGAGCCACACGGGAGTGTAAGTAAAGATCCAAGAGCAAGTCTTATCCGACACTATTCCGATGATATTCCCGACGTCAGTCTGAGTGAGATAAAATGGCTCTCCAGCACTTTAAAAAAGGCAAGGCCCCAGGCGAGGATGGAATTACAGTGGAGCTTCTGAAAGCGGGTGGAAAACCGGTACTTAAGGGCCTTCAGAAGCTATTAAATTCCGTCCTCCATGGTGGCACTACACCGGAAGCGTAAAGCAAAAGTGCAGTGGTCTTGTTCTTCAAGAAAGGCGACAATGCTCTCTTGAAGAACTACAGACCGATTTCCTTCTGAGCCGCGTCTACGTGCTGTTTTCGAGAGTCATTACGAATCGTCTCGCATGCAGACTCGACGACTTCCAGCCTCCCGAACAAACTTCCAAAAGGTTTTAGCACCATAGACCACATACTCTTCGGCAAATTGTACAGAAGACCGACGAGTACAATCTGCCACTTTGCCTTGCGTATGGGACTATGAGAAAGCCTTTGATTCCGTCGAAATTTGGCGGTGCTGCAGTCCCTTCAGCGGTGCCAAGTGGACTGTCGGTATATCGAGGTGCTGAAGTGTTTGTACAGTAGGGCTACGATGGCTATCTGAGTACAGAACCAGAGTACGAAACCTATCCAACTGCAGAGAGGTGTAAGACAGGGTGACGTAATATCCCGAAACTCTTCACCGCTGCATTGGAAGACGTTTTCAAGCTACTGACTGGAAAGGATACGGTATTAACATCAATGGCGAGTACATCACCACCTTCGATTTGCCGACGATATAGTCCTTATGGCAGAATCGCTGGAGGACCTAAGACTATGCTCAATGACCTCAATAGTGTCTCCCAACGGATAGGTCTCAAGATGAACATGGACAAAACAAAAATCATGTTTAATGTCCATGTCACACCCATGCCGGTAGTTGTTGGGAGCACTAAGCTCGAAGTTGTTGACGAATATGTTTACCTGGGACGAATAGTCCGACTAGGTAAGTCCAACTCGACCGAGAGGTCAATCGACGGATTCAACTCGGCTGGGCAGCGTTCGGGAGATTACGACCCATCTTCTCGTCAGGCATACCTCAAAACCTCAAAACTAAATTGTACAACCAGTGCGTGTTGCCAGTGATGACATACGAAACTGAGACGTGGTCCTTCACTGCTGGCCGTATGAGGAAGCTCAAGGTCGCTCAGCGAAAGGTGGAGAGGGCTATGCTCGGGGTTTCTCTGCGTGATAAACTTAGAAATGAGGATATCCGCAGTAGAACCAGAGTAACCGACATAGCCAAAGGATTAGTAAGCTGAAGTGGCAATGGGCCGGCCATATAGCTCGAAGAACCGACAACCGATGGGAAGAAAGGTTCTCGAGTGGCAGCCTGTACCGGCAGGCGAAGTGTAGGGCGTCCCCCACTAGATGGAGTGACGACCTTGTAAGACATGCAGGAAGTCAATGGATGCAGGTGGCTCGGGACCGTGCTTTGTGGCATTCCGTGGGGAGGCCTATGTTCAGCAGTGGACTTGTAAAGGGCTGTAATGAATGAATGAAAAAATATATTTATAGTGGGATAGAATATTATGTTATTAGAAAAAACTCCTTTTGTAAATATTTTGTATGATTTTATTCGTACTAATAATATTAAACTGTAAAATTACTAATCAATTTTGGTGATGGTGTTTACACATGAGACGTCTTTTGTTGTAGATTGTGAACCCACTCGTAAAATTGAGAACTCTTAATGTAATATTTACTTGTCACTCCCATGACTGACTTGACACTGGCAGAATTCTATCAAGAGAAGCCATAATTTAAAAGAAGAAGAAGAAGAAGAACTGCCTAAAAATAATGCAAGAAAGTATTGAAACTGCTCATTCCATTAGAAGGTTTGGGTATAGGAATATTTGTATTCAACGTGGATCTTCAATTTTAAGAGCACACCACACATGTGCTGTGCAAATTAACTCAGCAGAAAGAGGTATTATTTTGCAGTGGATACCATCACACCAGGTATTTACTTTACTTTAACAGTCTGTAAATTATCCCCTGCCTGAAATAGGCTTGCCCGGAGGAGTTGGCATAATTGCTCTGGCACACATATTGATGTTTGTAGTATCATCACCTCGCACTACAAACAATTTGGCTATTCACCACCAGGTTATCTTTAACTTTACAGCCTATCAAAAGTCTACTGCTGAACATAGACCTCCCCCACAGATTGCCTCATAGGGAAGATATTTGATAACCACAGTTTTTATTTTAGTTGTTATTAGATAGATGCTACTTTTTCCTTACCTTACACTCATATTTTTATGCCTTTGTACATAATATACAAGTAATATTTTTTACCTTAAATGACATTAGTGTAAATAAAACGTCAAAGAACTTATGCTTAGTCAAATAATGTTATAATTCTAAAATAACTACTTCACTTGTTTACCTTTCTGATTTGATGTATTTTTATTTCTTTTTACCACAGTGGAATCTGGTTTACTACAAAAGTATAATGAGGGGAAACGAGTACATGCTATTTATATATAATTTAAGAGGCATTAAGACTGTTTATTAGTAATAAAGATTGAAATAAATAAAATATTAATAAATATTATCATTTACGGGGTAGACACTGTAAAACTATAGTCTGTTCGGTTAGTTGATGAAAAAACACTTTTCAGGTGGATCGTTTAGAATAAACATTTTATTCCCACAAAATCTAAGATTATGCTTGTCCAATCGCTCATTTTACCCATAATTGATTATGCAGATGTGTGTTACCCAGATCTGTCCCAAGATCTTCTGAACAAGCTGGAACGCCTTCTTAATAACTGTATAAGATTTATTTTGGGTCGTAAGTATGACCATATTTCGCAATGTAGATCTAAGCTAAATTGGCTTACTATCCGTCAGAGGCATAATTCCAGAATATTGCTTGTTCTTTTTCCATTTTAAATGACCCATCTTCGCCTTCTTATCTTAAGAGTAAATTTAACTATCTCTCCTCATCTCATGATAGGTTCTCTGTTCTCTCTTCTAACAACAAAATCTGTATTCCTGTTCACTTCACTGAGTTCTATGGTAACCTTCACTGTTCAGGCTACACGCCTTTGGAACTCCTGCCCGATGACATCAGAAAAGCGCCCAATAAGTACGCTTTAAAAATTGGTCCGTAATCATCTATTGAAGACAACGCATTTTACATGATTCATCCATTTAGTATGTATTGCTTAACAGACGTATATATTCATAGTTATTTGTATGTATTAATTATATGTATTTAAATATGTATATTTGTATGTATATATTTGTATACATATGTCATATATTTGTATATATGTATGTATAGGTCATATATGTATAGTTTATTTATTAGTAAAATGTATATATTATGTAGTTAATTATCATTTTGTGTAGTGTTATTTTATTCTATATTGCCACACCTACGTCAAATTCTCACCACTCCATGGGTTGACTGGTAGAGAATGCCTCAAGGCATTAAGTCCGCCCTTTGTATTCTTTTATTTTTAAGGAATGCAATAAAGAATAAATAAATAAATAAAATAAATAAATGAGTCTGCAATCTTGTTGGCCGAGAGCTTCTACAACTGTATGGAGACACAAATGATAACAGGGATGTGGAATTACAATCCATGAATATTGAAAACATCGGTTACATCACACAACCACCCCATATGCCTGTAACTGTAACTCCTGCCATTTCCAGAGCGGCATCAACAATTACTATAATAATATGCTGACCTTTTCTATCAAAAGGTTTAAATTATTTCTGCAAAATTGTCTAGTAAGGGTTATTATACTACTAGAGAGTACATGACTGATAATAACCCTGGGAATGAGGTGATCGCTGCCATGTTGTTTCTAAATGTTTTCAAAACAATTGAATAAAATATTACATTGTAAAATGTGTTTTTTTTAAAGTCTCGCTGAGTTTCTTGCTGGTTCTTCCCAGGACAGAGGTTTTTTTGCGAACCAGTGGTAAAAGTAAAAAATGACTTTTAATAAGTATTATGTATTGTAATCTATATTGAATAAAAATTATTCTATTCTATTCTGTGGCTAGTTATAAGCGTGCTGCTTCTACTTCCCGTCACTGTATTTTTAAGTTATGTAATCATTTATCTAGATTCTTAATACCTAAACTACTAAAGAGAGATTTGATCGATAACTCATTTTATGTGCCACTGTGCGCTCGTATTTGTGAATACCACTTAAATGAACCTCACAATGATTGGAATAATTTATACACAAGTAGTAATAATGCATATTTATATAGTAATATAAATATGCATCATTACTATATGTTAGTTTTTGCCACAGTTGCTACGCTTGTGGCAACCAAAGTTTTTTGTGGTATCCTATAGGATGATGTTGCTGTTCATCTCCTGGTATCTTTATTTTACTCTGTTGCGACTTTTACGACACCATACGGGACGAAACGCGAAGGCAGTTCACGGAAGGGCTATACAATATTTTACATTATATATTTAATTTAGGGAAGACCTATGTTCAGCAGTGAATTGTTGTAATGATGACGAATAATGATCAATAAAACTTGTAATTATTGTTGCTTACTTGACCTGTTTCTACTATGTGCCTTATTATAAATAAAATGCCTAATTTATAAATAAACGCCGAGCAAGTTAAATAGATGCTCTGGTACTTTTTCGTATCTCTTTCAATTGACAATCTCCTTTAGTTTTTTATCGAATAAGTGTGACAAACGAGCGCACGGTCCACCTGATGGTAAGTAGATTCTGGCTCATAGACATCTACATTTTTCCTCGTTTAAGAATCAAAATGCAGATGCACTGTCACACCTGAGGACTACGATGGAGTGCTTGCTCCAGTAAAGGACCCGGTTCTCTACGCTCACCATACAAAACACAGGAGCATTAAGCAACTATTTTACGCTGGTAGCGTTTTCCGTGAGAGCGTGTCCTACCCCGGTCGAGCCGTATCCGTACACAACTAGTTTAAAACTTCTTCATCATTACAGCCCCACACAAGTCCACTGCTGAACATAGGCCTCCCCCAAGGAATTCTACAAAGCACGGTCCAAACCCACCTGCATCCATCGACTTTTTGAATGTCTTATCAGGTCGTCACTCCATCTAGAAGGTAGCCGCCCCACACTGAGCTTACCGGTACGAGACTGCTACTCGAGAATTTTACATTTTAGCTTCAATTGTGGTTGGATGTTATCAATGAACACATATTAAAAGAATATCCTGGCACTGCACCTCGCGGCCTGTGATACTTATAATAGACTGCTTTAACTATATGATGATTTTACAATAATAAATATTAAAAATGCAGTGACAATACAGTGTTTCTTTTTATCCTAACACAAATAGTTCAAAACACCTTACATGCTATTTATTTTTCGTGGTTAATATCGTAAAAATCGGATATGTTACTATCCAGTCATTATGGTTTTAATGGTGCTTGGAACATGTTATACAATCAATACATATTACTAACAATGTCCTGACACTGCACCTGGTATGTGTCGCTTTGCTTTAAGAATGTGATGATTTTACAATAACAAATACAGTGACAATACAGAGTTTTTTATCCTAACACGACCAATTCAAAACATCTTACGTGCTATTTATTTTCTCAATCGCCGTAGAGGTGAAACTGCAAAACACCCATTAAAAGTTCACTGTTGGACGCACACATGCACCTAAAACCTTGTTAGTGGTTGCAAATGATATTAAATAAATAAGTACATGTGTGCTTGTTTTTAGAATGAGTTGAGCATAGTTTTGGCTTACTTTTTGCTTCACTTGAATACATTTGTAATGTATTCTGTGCTCAGTATTCAATACCCCACAATAAATAATAAATACAGTTAAGAATCAATACATCTACGCGTATGTTTATTCGTCTGTTTATTCGTACTGTTTACTTCGGTACTACTAAAAAAAATTCCATCCACCAAGTAGTACTTAAGATTTCAAAGAACCTACAACTTTTTTATACTTTTTATTATTCACAGTGCACTATTATAACACAGGATATCGATAAAAACTATTAGACAGTCGCTCGTATGGGATTTTAGGTTATAGTGAGATTGCCGTTTGATTGTTATTTTCTCAGTATTCCCTTTATATATGGTACAACTAATATTACTATAGTAATCTAGAGATTATAAGGAATAAATCTACATACATTTCATTACGAGTCATCACAGTTTTTGGTGGGCCCATTCTCCATACAAAAAGAAACTGTCTCCTTTTGCATAAACATTCTTTAACAGAATTGATGAAATACGTGTTTAGTATTTTATTTAAACTCTTCGCCTAACGGGGTTTAAAAGGGGTAGAAAGTCATTTTGGGGGTGATTTGCATCGAAGTTGATATCAATACTCCTTAGTGCTTTTGAATTAAATTACATTTTATTTTGACACATGTTTGAAAACTCAAAACGTTGAATTCACATAAAAGCTTGGTGCAATGCTCTTGGTAGAGAGTAATTGTGTTCTGGTTCTGTGGAACAATGCAATACTCTTTAAAATAAGAATGTCAAATGTAAAAGAATATTTAAATCGGATTAGAATTCGAAATTTCAATTTTATTTGTTCTTGGATTATTTGAATGAAAAATTTACCTTATACCTTGATTTTCCATCTAAAATTCCTTGAAAATCTCTTAGATTACCTAATTAGCCAATATTTGCGATTGCTGTATAATTTGTTTGGAAATTTATTTTCAATATTTCATTAGAATGTTTTGAGTGTAGTTAATTTAATTTCTTTTTCATTTGTTGTTATAATAATTAAATAAAATGTTTGAGTTTGATTTGTTTAGTGTATAATATATGTAGGTTTTTAGTTTTAATTGTAAAAATATATGTCTTTGATTTGTTGTGTATAATAATATAGTTTTCTTTTTGTTTTAATATAGATATTTAAGTAGGTAGTAGTTTAGGAGCTGACTCCATAAGGGTTCCTACGGGTGACCATAATGAAAGATTGAGTTATTTTTACGACATATTTATTTTAGGATAGGAACGCGCAGTACAGTTGGTGGGCAACTAGCTACTGACTGCAATTCTTAATACTAAGTATAGAGGTACAACATTATTAAGTATACATATATGTGGTAGATAGGTACAATATTATTAAGTGTATACAAGTGTTTGTGCGCAGCACACCTACAATACTTCCCCCTTTACAAAAAAGAATACAAAAAATATAAAGATAATATAAAAAAAGAATAAAAAAATGAATACAAAAAACTTAAAACTATACAAACACTTGTTACATTATAACGAAACTAACTACCTAAACCTAAATGAAACTGCAGTACACGCAAAATACAAAACACAATACATCTAAAATTATATTCAACTTAAATAATGCAACTTGAATATTCTGAATGAAAATATTCTGCACCTGACAATGCAAATAATACTTTCACATCCATAGTAACTAACCTGATTATAATCTAAACATGTAATTGTATAACATATATTTTATGTTAAAACTAACTTATATTAAATCGTGAAGGTAACTTAACAATGCGACCACTCCGCGTTGTTTTCACGGTTATCGGGTTGCTAGGGCCAGGCGACGACGACGTCACCGGCGTGGGCGGCGGTAACGCAAACCGTACCTGCGCAGGCACCACATCCGCTGCGTTGTCTGCGTTACTGCTGTGTGGCGTTGCTATGTTACCATCGCATTCCTTTAACACATATGCAGGCTTTAATCTGTCAATAGAAAAATGTACTTGCCTATCGGGTAACTGAATTAGGTAAACCTTTGAAGCCCTTTTTATCACGCGATATGGACCGTCGTAGGGTGGTTTCAAAGGTTTACGTATTGAATCGTCCCGAACAAAGACGTATTCACAGTTACGTAAGTCTTTGTGCACAAAAAAACTTTGACAGTTACGTGAATCGTCCGATGTAGGCTTATAACTACGTATCTCTAATCTTATCTACTAAACAATAGTCGTTGACGTTACGGTTGTTCGAAGAGCTGTCATAAAAGTCTCCTGGCAGACGTAAGTTTCGTCCGAAAGTTAACTTGGCGGCGCTAACCCCTGAGTGGCTGCGGCCGGCCGCGCGAAGCCCCAGTAATACCGTGTGGTAGCTCTTCCACCCAAGACCCATGTGACGGGCGAGCTGAAAGTGCTGTCTTTAAAAACGATGCCAACGTTCGACTGCGCCGTTGCTTTGTGGGTGATAAGGAGTAGTTCGAATTCTATTAACCCCCAATATTTTTAACAGCTGGTTAAAAAGACTACTCTCAAACTGGCGACCTTGGTCGCTAGTTAACTTCATCGGGAAACCGTAACGACAAATCCAACCTTCATATAAATGTTTGGCAACAGTTTCGCCGTAATGTCGCGTAAAGGAAAAGCTTCGGCCCACCTAGTCCTCCTATCAATTATCGTGAGGCATCTATAACCATCTGGTGAAATCTCAAGAGGGCCAACGATATCGATGCACATGCTCAAATCGATCTACTTCGGAAATTTAGTCAAATTCGATACCGTATGTCTATTAACTTTAGAACGTTGACATTGTATGCACGTTTTGCCCATAAAGAAACATCACGATTCATACTGGCCAGAAATACTTTTAGCTAACATTTTCGTGTAGACAAAATTCCAGGATGGCTCAAATTATGCAAACTATCAAAAGAATCAATCAATTGAAACTTTTCCGGTAGGTACGGACGAGCTATATCAGTAGACATCTCACAAAAATAGGCTTGTCTAACATAGGTATAACCAGTTCCTTTAACAAAATATTATCGGAATTTAAACCAGACATAACATTCGTAATATAACTATCGCTACGCTGTTCGTTTGCAATGTCATCGAAATTCAACGCAGTTAGCATAATCACGGCTTCGACGCGTGATAAGGTGTCGGCTACAATGTTATTCTTACCGGTTATATGTTTTATATTTGTAGTGAACTCGCTTATGAAAGCTAAATGTCTCGTTCTCCGAGGCGTTTCTTTCTTATCGCGTCCTACCTTTTGAAATGCAAAAGTTAAAGGTTTATGGTCCGTATACACGGTTATTTCTTGACCTTCAAATAATTTCCGAAAATGTTTTATAGCTAAGTATATAGCGAGCAACTCGCGATTGTAGGTGTTATATCGCTGTTGACTGGTGGTCAATTTTTTTGAGAAATAAACCAATGGTTTCCAGCTATCTCCTTCTTTTTGTTGCAAGACTGCTCCCACGCATGTATTAGATGCGTCAGTCATTATAGCGAGTGCGGAATCCACTCTAGGTACGTCAATGTAGCGGCCTGCGTGAGACCTGCCTTACATTGCTTAAATGCTTCGTCGCACTATCAGTCCAGACGATGGGAGTTTTATCATTTTTCTTTGAGATTTTAAGATATTTATTTAATTCTGTTAGATATAAAATAGCATTGGGGAGATGAGCTCGATAAAAATTGACCATGCCGAGAAAACGTCTTAGCTCTGAAACAGTTTTCGGCTTCGAAATTCCACAATTGCCTGAACTCTTTTTTGCAACGGCCTGACACCCTCGGTACTAATTTCGTATCCCAAAAATTCTAGTTTAGTTTGTCCGAAACGACATTTTGCCAAATTAATTGAAATTTATATTCATTAAACTTTTGAAAATTATTTCTAAACGTTGTCTGTTGAACTTCGTTGTCAAGCGATAAGTAAATCGTCATAACAAAAGACAAAATCAAGCCCTTGTAAATGGAATTCATAAAGCGCTGGAAGGTTTGCGCTGCTCCCCGTAAACCGAAGGTCATTCGGGGAAACTCGAAAAGCCCGAATGTTGTTATGATAGCAGTTTCTCCACGTCACCTGGCGCGACAGGTATAAAATGATAACTTCTATTGATGTCTTATTTTGAAAATATCTTTTATCCGGGAGAATAAAAGTAAAGTCATTCAAGCGAGGAATCGGGTATCTGTCGGGCTTTGTTATCGCATTCAGCTGGCGATATTCCACAAGGTCTTATATCTCCATTCTTTTAGGAACTACATGGAGTGGACTAGCCCACGCGCCTTCGAAGGTCGACAGATGCCCAGTTCCTGCATGATGCGAAATTCTTTAACCTTTTATACCTGTCGGTGGCAACGGGCGCGCTGCGTGCACGGGCGGACCAGAGGTCTCGATATGGTGGACGACATCGTGTTTCGCGGTTTCTCGGAATGACGCCGGTTTAGTAATGTCCGGGTACTTTAACAATAAATCCTGATACGGATGATTCAAATCAATAGTTTTAATACTAGGTTGACATACATTGACAACAGATGCCGAAACATTCAATTCTGTGGTTTTATCTATTAATTTTAGTTTAAATGAAACCTGTGATACGCTAAAAAATCTGCGCCCAAAATTGGTTGTTTGACATCTGCTACCACGAATTCCCAACGATAAGATCGACGTAAGTTTAAGTTTAACACTAGTGTCTTGGTACCGTAAGTTGCGATTTCACTACCGTTAGCTGCGTATAATTTATATTCACTGCACTGGTTTGCACGATTTTTCTCACGGCTGGTAAAACAGACATTATTGCACCCGTGTCGACTAAAATCTAAGCCCAGAGTTACTATCTGACACACACAAACGATTAAATGGAAAATGGTACAGACCTCAAGATCCTCGGACTGTACCGCTCGCCAGTTTTCCGGCTGCTTTGGTTTCACGCACGGCTCCGTACACTTGTTGGCCTTTTCTCTGAACCTGGTGGTAGAAGCACAAGTAGTTCTCCTTCCGGGGCCGGCGGGAACCGCTACGGCGCCGTGACTGCGAACGATGACAGTTGCGATCAGGGGCGCGAAACCGCGACCTCCGCTGGTCCATGGTAGCTTTTATTTTAGCCACCTCAGCCCTTAACAGGGCCAAGTCAAGGGCAGCAGTAGATGCTGGCGCTGGCGCGGCGTAGGTAGCAGCGGCGGCATAGGAAGGCCGCACAGCTTCCATGACGTTATCTGCGACTGCTGCTAGGTTGTCCAGGTCCTTGGAGTCGGATACGGTGAGCACGGCTCGCACCTGTGTCGGAAGACGATTCTGCCACAGCACGCGAAGGGTTTCATCAGGAACCTTGTCAGTAGCGAGCTCGCGCATCCGACGGAGCAGCTGTGATGGTTTTTGCTCGCCCAGCTCTAGCTCACTCATAAGCTTCTCGATCTGCCCGACATTGACCTCATAGATGTGGAGCAGCAGAGCTTTGAGTGCGTCGTACTTGTGGGTAGGAGGCGGATTTAGTAACATGTCTGTCACTTGCGCGATGACCTCCTTACTCAGCTTGGACACGACCAGATCAAACTTCGCCTTACGAACCACACACGCGGCTGGTCCGTCCAAAAGTCTGAGAGCCGGGAATGTAGAGACACTGAATCTACACCTGGCGCCATAATGGGCGGTGGCGCGGGCGGCTGGATGTCCTGGACGAGTGGCATGTTAACAAGCGGCACGTTCTGTGGCGGTGGCGGAAGCGGCACACTCATATTACTAATATAAATTGTCCGTCCGATCACAACACACGCGAAAATTGCCCACTACTCTGTTATTATCACGTCGGGGTCACCAGTTTAGGAGCTGACTCCATAAGGGTCCCTACGGGTGACCATAATGAAAGATTGAGTTATTTTTATGACATATTTATTTTAGGATAGGAACGCGCAATACAGTTGGTGGGCAACTAGCTACTGACTGCAATTCTTAATACTAAGTAGAGAGGTACAACATTACTAAGTATACATACATATGTATATGTATATGTGGTAGATAGGTACAATATTACTAAGTGTATATAAGTGTGTGTGCGCAGCACAGCTACAGTAGTTTGTCTTAGAAGTTTAATTTATTGTGTATTGTTATTCGCAATTTTCTTATATGTATTAATTTGTCTGTGTCTATTTTTAAAAATGGGAAATTAATAAACCTTACTATTGTACCAATATTGGCGGATGGCGCATGCCTTTTCCGTACGCTGTTATGTATATACATTTTATTTCTTACATTCAAAGTAATCAACCATGCAATCGATAAATCTTTGCCAACGCAGTGGCAGTTTATTGATGCCCTTCTTGAAGATATCTGCTAGACAGGAAGCAACAAATTCTTCAAAAGCATTTTGTACTGCCTCTCAGGTATTGAATTTTTTTCAAGCCAAAAAAGTTTTCCAAATTCTGGAAAAAGTAGAAGTCTTTAGGCGCAAGGTCTGATAAGTACGGCAGATGACGGAGAGCTTCAAACCTCAGCTCTTGTAACTTGGAGACCGTCTGTTGTGCAGAATGAGGTCACGCGTTATCGTACAGTAGCAGTGGGGACGAGCGATTGACCATAGCTGGTTGGAGTTCTTCATAGTTACACATTTGAAGTAATGCTTATCTCGTTTGGTACGAAGCTGTGATAAATCACACCGGCGTCAGACCACCAAACAGTGACCATCGCTTTTCTAGGGAGTAAGTTTTCGTTTAGGACATTGTTTAGGTGCTGAAACAGGATCCAACCAACTTGCTGAGCGCTTGCGATTGTCAAACAGAATCCGTTTTTCATTGCAGACAACAATGCGGTTCAAAATTCCTTCGTTTGTGTGCCCGTTGAGCAGTGCAAGACACGTCTCGACGCGTACTTCGCGCTGGCGATCATTGAGTTCGTGGGGCACCCATTTGTCAAGCTTTTTACCTTGCCAATTTGATGCAAATGGACCAGTATTGTTTTATTGCTAACGTCGAAAGCTGCTGCTAATTCAGCCATAGACTGAGTATCATCAGCTTCCACAATCGCCTTTAATTCGTCATTGTCAACCAAAGTTTTCGGATGACCACGCGATTCATTTTTCAGGTCGAAATTTCCAGAACGGAAGCGGGCAAATCAATAACAGGTGATGCGTTCGTTTGTAGTATTTGCTCCGTTTTAAAATAAAATTAATTTGAAATTAGTGTTCTTAGCCAAACAAAAATTATTTTGATTTGAATTGGCCAGTACTGTAGACCGACAATTTTATAGCGAAATTTACGTTTCGAAAATATGTAATCTCCATGAGCTATATCGGGTATAAATTTCGAATATAGTACATCTATAAAATGAGTAACAGTGTCTTGTTCATGATCTCTAGTAGCTTTACTTGCAAATGAAGAAAATGAGTCAGTGTTCCTTAATTTATTCTTTGGTTTCTCCATAAATTTACTCCTTGCGACTTATAAAAAAAAACAAAGAGCACACTGCTAAAATATATGAATAATATCTTTTTTTTTGTTTAAAAAAACATGCAATGCTACTAACATTATTAATGTTCCCTTTAAACTACTGGTAAGCTGAAAATGCTTGTGTTAGGAGTTGTTGACGACTGTAGTCAAATGGCGGATTCGAACCCACAACCTTTTGAGTCCGCAGTCCGCAACCTGCTACTACTACTGTCGCTTGATCTAAAACTAAATAACTACTGGTAACTAAACTAATCTAAAACTAAATAACTAAACTGACTGCCCGCGGCGTAGTGGCTTAGCAATGAGTTGCAGCGTTAAGGGACACGGGTTCGAATCCCGCACGGAACAAGTATTTGTATGGCCTACAAATAATTGTTCCGGGTGTGGATGTTTGTCCTTGTGAAATTCATGTATGTAAACTGCCCCCACGATACAGGAGAAAGTCCAAAGTATCTAAAACAAATGATTGTATTCTGTTGACGCAAATAGCACACATTGAATAAAACAAAATTTTATTTTATTTTATTAAGTCCCGTCGTGACTAATGGGTGCTGTAAAGCACCCGAAACAAAGGAAATTAAAATTATGTGAACATAAGTTAAAATTATACGCGACACAATCCGTAAAATTAGTTTTATTTACTATTGAAAACTGTCAACAGGTGTTGAGCAGCTGCTATAGATTCTACAGTACACGAGCAACTCGGGTTCGATCCCCGCCTGCGCCAATTAAATTTTTTATTGCAATTTCAATATTCAATAAAAATATTGTAAATTTGAAATGTCATACCTTATTATTAGAGGAAAAAGATGGCATCATTAATTTACAATATTTTTTTAAAATTGGAAAATAGTGTCATTTACATTTATGTAACATGTTCTCTTTAAACTAGTAAAATACCAGTTTATGATGTACTTATTTTATCGCAAATTAAGAAAAACGAAAGAAAAAAACTATATTTTACCTGCATTTGCCCATAACTAGATTAATATTTAGTACCTATAATTAAAAAAATCTTTTGCTATCTTTGACAACTTGCACCAGTATACTAAGTACTACTGGATTACTTGTACCAGTTATCTACAGTGCTTTGGTCTTATAAGTTGAAATATTTTTCAGAGGCAGGCAAGTAGTGCATTAAACAAAAATATGAAAAAAAAAAAGCTTTGTTTCATGTAATTTTACCACACAAATTTTCTGCAGTTGCCACGCTTGGCAGGCGGGTTGGCAACCGCAGTTTCTTATTATATAGGGTTGTTATCAGGAAGATACTGCTGCCTATCACCTATTTCAATTGCCTACTGTCGCCTCTTACGACACCCACGGGACAAGTGGGTAGTAGTGGGTATACTTACACCGCCACTACACGCTACTTTAATAAAAAAATATCTGTAACTTAATACTAATACTTTTCAAAAATGCTTAAATTTCAATTCAAGAAAAACAAGGACGGTAATTTTAAGAACATTCGAACAAAATCAAATGTCCTTTCAATACCAAAACACACAACGGCAGCATTCCGCGGTAGTTTCCGATATGCAGCTACTAAATGCTGAAACAACTTGCCCCTACCTATCCGTCAAGTAAATATCATCATCCTTTTCAAGGTAAAAGTAAAAGAATACTTTTGTCAGTTTAACTTTTAGGGCGGATAAAATTTAAAATATGGTTTCTCCTTTTGTGTCTGTCTCTAAATTTCTAGCAAATAATAGTTCTTGACATGTTTTTTCATCTTTAATAAACCTCACGTAAGACAACAACAATGCTTCATTGGTTGGTAAAGTGGACTCATCCAACTGAATTGAAAATTGACTAGTCTTCAGATGATTGCACAATGACTGTTTAATGTTTTCAGCCATTTCATCAATTCGTCTTTGCACAGAACTATTGCTCAAAGAAATTTTTCGAATTATCTACCGCCGGTTTAAGGAGCACAGTAGTTATAACTTCTTTATTTCGGCAAAATTAACGTTTCTCCGATGGTGTGTGGTTTACCTGTTTGAGCAATTAACAAAAGATATTGTATGAAGCTCGAAGTCCGTCATCGTCTTGCTTAGCAGCCACCAAAAAGTTTTGATACATTTGGCTGAGCATTATGCTTCTTTTCCAGGTCTTGAAAACAGGCTACATTTTCGTCCTTCTTATCTGGATGCATTTTATTCAAATGATCTTGAATTCTTGAAGGCTTCATCGCTTCGTTTGAAAATGTTTTTGAACAAAGAAGGCACAAAGGCAAAGATGGATATGTCGAATTTTTTTATGAATCCATATTTAATATATTCTGCACTATATTGCCGTCTCTTCTTTTTGCTTCCGAAATGGGTTTGTTTTTACAAATATGTGAATAAAGTGTTGAACTTAAATACTTGTTTAAAGATTGCGCGAAACCACTAATGAAAATATAAAATTATTACGAGCTTTTATATAGGATTTAAATACAGCACGCACCGACAGGAATAAGACAAACACGCACAAACGCGTTTATCTCTTTCGACGCTCAATCGTACTGAGCAAGTTAAGACAAGTATCGATGAATAGAATAGAATAGAATAATTTTATTCAATATAGATTACATGTGTAATTCTTATTGAAAGTCATTTTTACTTTACCACTGGTTCGAAAAAAACCTCTGTCTGGGAAGAACCAGCAAGAAACCCAGCGGACTTTTTTTAAAGGTAAATTTTACGTTAATGGTTGTACAAACTATTTAAGTACAAAATTTATTTTAGAAACTGCTTGGAAGCGACCACCTCATTCCCAGGGGTTATTATCAACCATGTATTCATTTATACTATAATAACCTCTTTATACAGTTTCAGCTAACAAAACATTTAAACTTGGTAATAGAGAGAGCCTGTACACTTTCCGGAACCTTGTTGTAATAGCGTATACATTGCCCCAAGAATGAATTACATTACTCTGTGGAGTCGAGAAACTGGTATCACTAGCTTGTGTTTGTTCCTAGTGTTTACAGAATGTATATCACTTTTTTACTAAAACTACTGCATTTTATTTTCATAGCATAAAATAAATATCTCTATTGTTTTATAGTATAATATACTCATTATATTATTTATTATATACATTTATATATACCTACAGCATAAATAAAGTTCCCATCCTTTTTCATTTCCATTATTTTATTTTATTATTTTGATAACAACTTTCTCGAAAATAGAAATAAAGCGAACACACTATCCTCGCGAGCGAGTCCAACCTCAATGGGCATTGCTGAAAAATATAATTTTCTTTTATAAAAAGTGCTAACGTTTTCTTGAGGTTAATTTAAGTATGTATGTTTAGCAAATAAAAAATAACAGCTACTACAGCGTTCGTTCTAAGATACATTTTTATCTATGTCTTTTAATTTTCGAGCTCTGAATTCTAATCTTATTTGCACTTATACTAGTTGTGTTTTGATTTTCCTCATCCGTAGAAATTTTTTTTCAAGTGCGTGACAATCCGGGTGTCCTTATTAGATTATTTAAATATTTTTTCCCCACGACCCTTTTTTATCACCCCGAAAGCGTTTTCAAATTTGTTCAATACTAATTCTACGAAAATAAAACTTAGGTTGATTAGTGATATATTTTTAGAATACTTGAAGCTTTTGAATGTAACGATACACACCTGTCACCGGTA